>JAPYYW010000566.1:0-75859 GCA_030522545.1 Cremastinae sp. A BG-2022a
TCACAGTGCGTTATAAAAAATATTCAATTTAAAAATAAAATTCCATATCGAAAATATATCATTTATAAAGTTTTGATGCTAGAGGAATAAAAACATTTTTTAACGATAATTATTCTCTAAAAATGTCGATAAAGAGTGAACAACGATTATAAAACACATGGCAACTTATCTACAATCAATATCTTGAATTTATCTTCACCGACGATCGGTAAGTTATTAGCGAAGGGTAATGGAGGTTTCACGAGAGCTCGATTTTTAAAATGGACATTTCGAAATAATATGGAATTTATAGAAAACAGAAATTCTTGTTCCGTCGTCTACTACGTATTATTTTTTTAAAATAATTTATAAGTAGTACAAGATTATATATTATATTGATATTATGTATTATACTTTATATTTATTGTATCATGACTATATATTGTATGCAAAATAATCCAATAGTGTATTTTTTACAATATACATAATCTTGTATTGTTTCGAATAAAAATGGCGAATATTTTTTGTTTTCTTCAAAATATAACGAAATTGTGTTAGAAAAGGATAATAAACTCACTTTTTCGGTGCACGTTCTCGAGTGAGTAGGAAAGTACGTCGCGGGAATCTCTCGGGAAATGGTTTATTGGAGATAGTTCGGAGTTTTTCAAGGTCTGGAACGATGAAACGGAAAAAAAGGTAAAAAAAGATGGAGAATTCGTTTCAATTGTGTTTCGAATATTGTGTAAGGGGAGTTGTACCATATTTGAGCAATCAGTGATCCAAAATCGTCGAGCTCGAAGGACGGAAATATGCGAAAATAGATGCGATTTTGCAAACTAGGCGCAACCGCCATAACGAGTGCCGCAACAATAAACGGTCAAGCCACGAAACGACCAATAGCGCGCTTTATGCGCGCACGATTTGCGCATGCGTTCTCCGATCAACCGACGCACGATCCAAGCTCCAATTAACAAAGTTATATATCCGCAAAATATGAAAAAACAAAGACCAAAAATCAAAAAATATAATTATTTCCCTAAAAAAGTGCCTTTATATGATAAACTGTAAGAAAATATGGATAAACGACGAAGCAAGCTTTTTTAATTTTGGTCGCTAGAGGCGTTCCGGTCGTAAAAGTAGTTCCAATTTTCACCGCAAGAAGTACGGGGGCAGCTATGTGCAGCTACCTACAATTTTCACAGAAATGGCGATCAGCGATCTGAGAGTATCTTACTGCGTTTGTCAGTTTCGTTGACACGTAATTTTCCAAGTACAATCACGCGTTTATCCATCCACGATTGTTGTGTCCTGAAAGAGCGCAAGGAATAATCGTCTCAACAGCTTCGTCCGGTTACTCATTTTTTTCATTTTTTTTTTTTACGCGAGAGTAATCGTACCGAGGAGGGAAGAGCTGCGGAACATTTTCGTACTCAGGGTAGGTCGAAGCTTCGTAATAAGAGGCGTGAGAGGGAGAGAGAGAAAAAAAAGTATACACGTCGAAAGGCAAGCATGTCGGAAAGTGAAGCTGTCGCATCTCAACAGACGCAACAGTCGTTTCAACAGCAGCAGCATCATCACGGCATAAATCCGATGTCGAACATGGCCTGGCAGTACCCACCACCGGGTAACATGCATCTATACCAGTCGTTTCCCGGGTAAGTCGAGCCTCTCGAAACTCCTCCATTGCACAATTCTCCCTTCTTCTATACCTTTCACGATCCTGAATATGTATCAACGTCTATGTATACATATATACACGACATTACTATTTACGAGTCAGATGAAAGATTGTACATATTCACAGACACAAAGGGCAAAAAAAAAATCTGTCTACAAAATGGAGTGTACCTCTGTACATATTTCGTTCTGTACACTCAGTTTTCATTGCATATCATATTCTTTTAAAATCTAGATATATTAACAATTAAATAATCAAGTTGAAAGGTTAAATAAATCATTGTGAAATGAGCTGAGAAAGTGACTTACTTTCTCAAGTATAGTCTAATGATCCGGGTATCTTGGTATAGAGAGGAGAAAAATGTGCATGAGAGAGATACAAGATGTGGATAAATGAAAAATTGATTAATTTTTATATTCAGGCATATGTATGGACAAGGGTACAGTTCGCAGCAGCAAATGTTTTACTATCACCAAGGAATGATGCCTGGATACGGACAAGCTTTTACTCCACAGCAGATGCAGCAGCCACAGCAGCAAGCCCAGCAACCGCCTCAACAGCAGCACCAGCAGCAGCAACAGATACCTCCGAACAATCAGGGAAAGCAGCCGCCCGTGCCGGGTACTCCGATACCCCTGGACGACAATGCCGAACTTCCGCCTCTACCGCCAGGACCACCTCCTCCCACCCCGCCTACTTTGCAGCACAATAACCAATCGCAACAACCCATGCAGCATCAGTCTCCTTTTATGTATAACTCCTTTCCATACAGTAATTGGAACGGAGCGCAGAACGATCAATCTCGTGAGTCAATTTTTTATTTATCAATAACTGGCAGGTTTTCATTTTAAATAAAAAATATTAATGTTAATTAAAAATTAAATATTTTTTACAATATTATATTAAATGTTTAATATTATTCGTGCTTAAAAATTAATTCAAGGAGGTATTAATGAAAGTATGAAAATGAATTTTTGCTATTGAATTTTTCATTGAATTATTTAATGATAATTTGGGATATGACAATTATACGTGAGTTAGTCCAAGTCAAATTATAACCTAAGAATGAAAATTACTTTTTAACTATCTGTATTACATCAATATTTTACATTTCGAAATGAGTAAATTTGGTAAAAAACGATGTATTCAGTCTTAGAAGTAATTTTTTTACGCCTCATTTGAAAATGAGCCAAATAGTGTCTCATAAATAAATAATTTTCTAATTTTTTTGGTTTATTCATAAACGAAAATAAATAAAGTCGGATACGTGCTAATTTAAATTTCAACAAATAATGGGAATAGAAAGTAAACGAGGTATGATTTCCGTTGCAGAATTCAATGGACAAATTCGGTTCAATCTCCAGAACAAGAAGACGGGTCTCGGGTTTACGCCATCAACGAACAGTGGCGCGGCGAAGAAGAAACGTCGGAAGAACAAGAACGTAGCGGCGCAATTTAACAACTTTCAGGGAAACAATGCGACGCCGACGAGCTATCCGTCCTTGATAAACCCCAAAGTAGAATTGCCGCCGTTACCACCTGTTCAGAACGACGCGAATAATGCCGTGTTACCGCCACTGCCGGTCGTTGAGAAGCCACCCGAACCAACTCCACCCCCTCCCGTAAATCCGATAATTTCACCTGCTATTGGTAAGCCAGCGATAGGTACACCAGCGAATACGTCGACGAATCCCGTGGGTGACTGGCCCGACAGTCTTAAGAATTACGTAAACCGTTGTTACGAAAAATGTAAGACAGCCGTTGACAAGGATCAAGTCGAGATAATATTGAAGGGTAAAATAACACTGGCCGCGAACGATGGTTCTCTGTGGGTGAAAGATTGGGATAAAGAGACGTTACCGAGTATTCATAGCGAGCGTATGACTATGACGATTAAGTCACAAAATTCACCTAATAAATTGACGAATCCGCTGACGAACAGCGGGCAGGGAGGCTTGCGCAAGCCGGGCCTCTCGACTTCGCTCGGGGCTAGGCTGGGCGCTCGTCTCTCTGCTGGACACCGGAGATCAAAATCCCGAACGAGATCGCGGTCAAGATCGCACAGTCGTACGCCACCGAGAAAGTATCGCCGTAGCACGTCCTCCTCGTCGAACGCCAGCGACCGAAATTACGAGCACAAATCGTCCAAGACGAAAAAGTCAAATCGCAGCAAGCCGAATCACAGTACCAAGAAAGCGAAGAAGACTAAGCAGACTAAGTCACATTTCTATTCCGAATTTGGTTTAGCTACAGGAAATACGGAGGAATTGGGTAGTAAGGAAAAATTGCAACAGCGGGCAGCTCGCTTCCACGATTTCACATCTAGAAATAGCACCGGTGCCGCCAGGGACGACCCCACATCGGACTTTGACTTCACAGGTCTTCACATTATCGGTACTTGCAGAGATATTGAAAAGCCCTATCTCCGTCTTACCTCGGTAAATATATTTTCACATAAACTCTGTCATAAAAGACAGTGTTCCGCAAATTAAGATCCAAATTTATAATAAATGCATCAATATTTTTTCAGGCTCCAGCTGCATCTGCGGTGCGACCGGTAAGTGTACTCCAAACATCTCTGGCACACGTGAAGAAACGATGGGTAGCGGAACAAGACTACCGATACGCTTGTGATCAACTGAAATCCATCCGGCAAGATCTTACGGTTCAGGGGATTCGCGATTCTTTTACTGTGCATGTTTATGAGACTCATGCTCGGGTTGCACTTGAGCGTGGCGATCACGAAGAGTTTAATCAGTGTCAGACACAATTGAAAATGCTTTATCAAGATCTCGGCGGCGAGAATCGTTGCGAATTCGTGGCCTATCGTATACTTTATTACATTTTCACCAAAAATACTCAAGGTAAGAAGTAGTGAGAAGTAGAAGAATAAACAAATTTGAAAAAAAAAACACTAGTGCCAAATTTTACTAACATTTGTAATTTCTTTTTGTCGTTGCAGATCTTACGACGATCTTGGCTTCCCTTAGTCATCAAGATAAAAAAGACGAGTGCGTGCAGCACGCGCTCAAAGTACGATCTGCTTGGTGGCTGGGGAATTATCATTCTTTCTTTGAACTTTATCGGGTCGCGCCACGAATGGCAGCCTTTTTAATGGACTGGTTCATTGCTAGAGAACGAAAAAATTCCCTCAAGCAGATGATTAAGTCGTATGTATATTACTTTTGGATTCTCGTTATCTCATGTACTTGCAACATTCTACGTTTCTGCTGTTTCATGACGGTTAAATTTGCAGCGATTATTCATACTTTTCTACATTATAATCTCACAATATCTCCTTGCTCTTGAAATATTTTGCGGAATTTCGTTCTTTTTTGTTTGCACAATGAACATTATTTAATCGTGTCGAGTTCAAATTTTTGTTGATCACGTTAAACATAATCAAAATTCAGGCGCATTTACAAGCCCGAGTACACTATTGATATTATTCAAAGTTCAAGCTAAGAAAATCATTGATTATTAGAAAATTGATTTTATTTCGTTTAAATAATAATTTTTAGTCGAGGCTCCGCTTATTATTCTTTCTGTCTAACGATGCTGAGATTTTCTGTTTCAGAATTTGGAAAAACAACGATAATATAATAATTGCTAATGTCTATAATGTTTTTTTTTTAATGTGAAACAAAAAACTTGGAAAACGCTATTTTTTAAATTGTCTAATCGATGTATTTCTTGTGCTGTTTAGCTACCGGCAAAATTTGGCTGTCGATTTCATCGTAACGGAATTGGCGTTTCAATCTGCCGACAAATTTTATGAGTTTGTTGCTGAATTTGGGTTGATTTTTGCTGACTCCGAGAGACAGCAACTAGATTGCAAGGCGAGCAGTGGTTCCCTGAGCGGTTGGTAAACCGTCGAGAGTTGTTATCTTCGTGATCGAAGAGACGGAAGGGAGAGGGAAATAACTCCCTTCTCGTAAAATCGATTGAATCGTGCGTTTTATCTGCGCATAATGTACATATATACATAGAATCTGTAAAAACGGCTATATATATACATTGTATATAGTTATACACGAGTGTACACAGTCGGTTGGGTATTTTGCAAGTGTCGAATTCGTCGAGGTCCACTTCGATTCTTCTGGACGCGAATTCGAAAGGTTTTTTCCACAATA
This sequence comes from Cremastinae sp. A BG-2022a, assembly GCA_030522545.1. NCBI lineage: Eukaryota > Metazoa > Arthropoda > Insecta > Hymenoptera > Ichneumonidae > Cremastinae sp. A BG-2022a. Next base: position 5,791 of record JAPYYW010000566.1, read on the forward strand.
TTCGCGATAGAATTCATCTTCGAAATTTTATCGACAATGGTGGAAGCATGCCCGTTAAAAGCTGGACACTTTAGCAAGGCTCTTCCAATAAATCAATTTACCGTTCATATCGAGCCTTGAGAGAAAAAAAAATCGAATTTCTCACAACTCTTCGATGCTTCTACCACGATGGATTTTTATCATTTTTCAAATTGAACCCATCATTCGCCAGAGTTCTCGTATCGACACCATTGATACGAGGCTCTTAACAATTTCGATGACGTTTACACGATCTCTCGCACTATCTCATCGTGACGGAAGGAAAACATTTTTTCCATTCCCGATCGATTGATCGACGCTTCCTCTCTTCAATCTCAATCGATTTCAAAACAAATATTCTCGTCACACGTATACTCACATTCACACTCAACATCGACATTTATAATACACGTACAAGGAACAAAAACGTTAGGAGAGCGATATTATGAAACGGAAGTGAATGAGGCAACGACATTGAGGCAAGTGAACGAGGACCAACGGTATCACATTCCGAACACCAAGGAAGTGACCAGAGGTTGCAGGCTCTAGAAAATTTAACGACGAGTCTATTCATCGGCCAGAAGACGAGGTACCAGTGGGAAGAATCCTCAGGGACTGTCCACCGCATTTCCCAGGCATCATCAAAATAATAATACCCTTCGTGATGCTGAAAAGGACTGAAAGAATTCAATCGTGTTTCGAATGCTAAAGAAAAAAATCAAATTGACTCTGTTGTGATAAAAATAGCAAAGTGTTGTCCGGTTGACCCGGTTTCTTCAATAAGAATGCCGCGAAGAAAAATCCGAGGAGAGTGATCCGTTTTGAGGGGAGAGGAGAGAAGATCATCGAACGTGGAAGCAGAAACAGCACATCCGTTTATGAAGATACGCCAATCATCGAGAGGAAGCGAGAGACGTGTCCAGTCACCAATCATTGTATTATTCATTTCTTTTTTTCGAAGTTTACCGTGTTGCCCAATAAATTATGAACATTTTTTTTACATAATTAAAAAAGTTGAGTTAATGCGCGGCGTACTTCCCTACCGATATCCATCATTTTTTCATAATAGATCAGATATTTATTACAGACTTTCTAACGATACAATATATGTATATATTTATATATATATATATATTTAATGTTATATATTAATAGTCGACGTAAATACACTAATTATTAAAACATTAATAAAATAGGAAAATTATAACAATGAGATGAAGAATAATTTTCGAGGACTTGACATTCGAGAATCAGCTTCGTGAATGACACATTTTCTGTTGTTTTTTTTCTTTTCCATTGATTTTCTACTTTATGCTTTTTTTTTCTTTATACGGAAAGTGAGACGAAACTGTTGTACTGTGTAATGTTGCGCTTGAGGATGTCAGCACAGGGACCCAAGACCCGCTCGAATCGTGCTCTGTCCAATTTAACGCATTTTAACGGACCGCGTGCAACAACTGTCGCGGCTCGTGGCCTATCCAGCAGGAGTGCTATTTCGCCTAGGAAAAAAGATACATATTCATGCACATTTATGAATTCCCAATGTTCGAATTTATGCAGCAAAGCCTTCGTTATACAAAGAGGAAGAAAAAAAAATTCAGCAAGTTACATTTAACACTTTAATAGTAGACGTTGCAATGCGGGTACTTTTTTTTTCTTTCGACATATTCGATATGTAAAATTGTCTCTTATTTTCATTTATCATTTTCAAGCAATTTTTGCTTTTCCTTTGAGAGCATAATTTTGATGATACTTTTTTCGTTTCATGCAAACTCTAATCACTTACATGGTTTTAAAATCTTTAAATTAAAAATAATGTGCAAAAATCCTCAGATGTTCAACTATTGGAACGTTTAATTTATTGTCTTGCAAATCGATAAAAATTCCAATTTTTTAAAATGTGATAACACAGTTTTGGTAAATTGAACTATATCGTTGGCAATGATCTGAAATTTTTCTAATATAGACATGTTAACTGTGAAACTTAATTATTGGTAGCTGAATTTTGAGATAACATACAGAGGTTCAATAGTGAACCTCTTGCGAGCAATGTGTGATTAGGATTGTGACGATAACCATATTTTTAGATTATTCTTTGTACACGGAAAGAATTTTATACGAAAAGTTATTATGCTTTTTGTACTGTGGCAACGGTTTAGAAACATCTGAGGATTTTTTTTACAAAATGTGGTACTTTTGACTATAAAATGATGAAAATTACCATGTACTGTATGAAAAAAATCTTAAGAATTTTCGAACAGTTATCACAGTGCTATACAACATAATAATTATTTGTAAAAAATTCTTCCTGTGTGCACGGAAAAAATGTTTATTTGCTTTTAATTATAAAATGATCAAAATAATCATGAAAAACTTTTTAAGGGTGTTAAGTCCAGAGAGCAAAAAATCAAAAGTTTGACAACGTTTTTCTCCTATACAAAGACGTTTGAGAGTAAAAATTTATTTTAAAAAGTTGCTGCAAATCAACTGAAGAAAATTATATATATTTGAAATTGAAAGTCATCCAATGACAGGTTTACTCTCTATGTGATGGCACAAAAAAAATGATGAAAATTTTTTGAAAAGTTAGATGAAGTTTCTTTAGCGCTATGCAAAGATCAGTACAAAATTTCACTTTGATTAGGAAGCTTGTTACTCAGATATTTATTATACAAAATTGCAACTTCAAACGTGTACTGGCTTATGGGAAGGTAAAAAAATAGCAATTTTCAACTATTAATATCTTAATAAGGAACTTCCTAATCGTCGTGAAATATTTACCCAACCTTTTAGTGATGTTACTTAATATTATATAAAATTTTCCATCATCTTCGATTTTGAACACAACATCCTTAAGAATTTCCGAACTGTTGCCACAGTACTATGCAACATATAGTAATTATTTGTGGAAAATTCTCTCAGTTTACGCGGAAAAAATGTTAATTGGCGAGTTATTAAATGACGTATATCTTACCGAAGTAATCCGAAGGTCCGAGTCGGCCAACCTCGGCGGGCTCCTCGCTCTCGGTCCGTTGTTGCAACACGACCGCGGTACCCTCAACGATAATGTAAAAATCTTCGCCAGGCTCACCTTGCCGGACTATTGTTTCGCCGTCCTCGAAAGCGACGGGTTCAAGGGCATCCGCGACAGTCAGTCGTTCCCACTTGTCCAGCGATTCTGAGGAGAATGAATGAATGAATTAATTAATTAATGAATAAATAAATAGCTTATTATGCCATGGCACATAGCCTTAGACAAATTAACAAAAAATAATGCAAAAATACAATATAAAAGCCTTAAATCTAATTACAATATAATCTTAAAACTAATAACAAAAGTAAGAGAAATAAAGTATGCAAAAAAGAGAAAGGTGAGTAATAGCAATGATTATGCATGCTAAAAGCAGGCAAACTAGAAAATCGAAAAACTCAGAATGCATAGTTCTGCAGATACTCGTAAAAACTTCGCTTAAGGTAGTACAACAGAGACAGTCAATTCAAGAGTTTGTCCTTATGTGTTAACTAAACGTAAAATCATTACTTGGAATTTTTTGAGACAGAATTTATTAAAAAATTGCACAGATTTTCGTTAGCATTGTGTTAAACTGTTTGCAAAATGAAAAAAGGCTTTACCATGTAGTTATTTAGATATTGAATTTTAAAAATTGCTACTTTTAACATGGGTTCTTATGAAAGATTCGAAAAAGCAACGACTTTCAATGTACAATATCTCAATTTCTAGATGATGAAACCTTGCAAAATTGGACACATGTTTTCATATGACATTAAAGAAGACCTGTGCAAATTTTAAAGAAAATCTTCCTCAACACGGCTTTGCGGTTGTACTACCTTAAACATAGTTAATGCAGTCGTAATATGAAGCGGGAGCGAATGCCAGAGAGAGAGAGAGAGAACTGTAGACACTCCGAGCGAGTTGGGGAAGGAAAAAAAATGTAAAGCGAAGCAGCGGGAGAAAAATTCTTACCGAGAATCGAGACTCTGGAGAGAAACTCCTCGTACATTTTCCTCTTTCTAATGGTCGACCCCATAAGTATTCTGCGATAAGAATCGCGATCGATACCCCACAATTTGACGTCAGTCTTCGCCCTGACCGTCGCGGCCCTCGGCGTGCCGTATATTAGAGCCAGCTCGCCGAAGCTTCCGCCCTCGCCGATCGTCGTGACGAGCTCCCCGTTTACGAATATTTCCACGTCCCCCTGATCGATAACGTAAAAGTTGTCTCCCTCGTCGCCTGCATTGTCAAGAAAATTTTCGGATCAATGAGCACGGTCGAGGGTTCGTAATATTCTTTGCATTGTTCGCCAATGAGGGGATAAAGGATCGAGAGAGCGTAAGAATCGGAGTATATAAAATAAACGTACCTTGTCTGATAATCAGTTCACCGGGCAAAAAGGTGACGGGAAACATCGCGTCGAATATGTCGGAACGCTCGTTCTCGTCGAGATGGGCGAAAAGTACGTTTTTCGCTATGGCCTTGCTCAGCGCTGCCATCGTCTTGTAGTCCTTCGGTACTACTTTTTTCACGTAACTCGTCGCGTCCTCCTCGGACACCGGCTCCGCCGAAATCCCGCCTCTGCGACGCACTTGAGGTCCCTGCTGGCCAGCTGGCAGGTCCTCGATGTCCTCTGGACTTGTCGCTGTTTGCTGCTTCGCATCTTGCGCTTGTTCCTTCAATTTAAACATAAATTTTACTTCCTCGCTCCGTTTCAAAAGTACTTCAAGCGCGATTCCTTATCTATCCTTTTGCGTTGCTTCAAAAAATTGTAATAAAGAAACGAGCGCCGTTTTTTTTTCCGGAATTCATTCGGAGACGGCGTGCAGTGATTTTCGCGCGTGACCGAAAAACACGCCCAAAAAAATGTGTCAAGTACGCAAAGCCTTGTATATATAATTGGTATACAGAAACGTCTTTCGGAAAGCTCGAGTTTTTACGCGGCGGAACATCTCCGTAGCGAAGATCTTCCGGACGAGATCCCAGCGTCCCGGGGATAATCCAATTTCCACCGAGCGTTGAAAATAAAATCATAAACGCGTCACAGCGAGATCACGTAAGAATTATGTGTATTATATATATATTGAAGAAACTGGACGGTCCAAGATGTCTTCTCGAAATTATTCCCACACGCGAAACATCGAGAGCCCCGAATGCCATACGTATAAAATACGATTTTTATCTTACGGAAGCACTACGCACATTCCAGCGCGTAAAAACTCCATTTTTTCTCAACTCCGTATGAGAATAACGACAAAGTCGACAGATACGAGTATTTTTGTTTGTTTGTTAAATTACCTCATCCATGGTAATATTAAATGTAACGGGGAAGTATCGCTCGAGGCACGTATCGCTTTCCCCTCACGGTTGGACTTTTATTTGTTTTCGTTCGATCACGATAGGCGGCCACTGTCAATCTTCACTGGGTGGAGGAAAGGCCGCGGACAAGCACCGTCAATGACGAGAAGAACGAAAAAAAGAAAAAAAAAGAAAAAGCAAAGAAACGGGATGAAGGAGAAGAAAGCAGTGAGTATCGCCAGCAGCGTTCCGCTGGTAGTGGCTTCGACCCGTAATTTTATTAGACCGCGTTAAATCCGATTATCGAGATGAACCGGTGGCGTTTCACCGTTGCCGCAATGTAACGAGCGCGTATATAAGACGCACGTTATTTATTCCCCCACCGAGCGAGAAACCCGCACCCGGAGCTGCTTCTTGCCGCACTTGTTCCTCGTGCCTCGTTCGCGAACAAACAAAAGTCGAAACGTGAAAAATACGAGCGGCGCCCCTCCTCCGAGACGATCCCATGTGCGTGGGCAAAAAAATTTGGACAAAAGCGGCGGGCAGAGAGAGAGAGAGAGAGAAAAGGCGCGTGTGTAGTCAGGGAAAACTGTGACGCCGGGAAGAAGTGTGTCAGTTCTCATCGCGTGTTACGTGCATACGTATATACATACTTTCCACAATTTTCGTTGGCGCGATTCTCTCGTGAAAAAAAAAAACGTTTCACCCTGTTTCTTTCTTTCTTTCTCTTTTTCCTCTCTCTCTCTCTCTCGCCTCTACGCTTCCCGATTGGCCAAGGTGTCACTCGTTATATTTCGAGCATATTCTAAGTTTAGATCCCAACACGAGAGCCCTCAAAATCCGACACGAAGCGTTATGCTCGTGCACAATCGCCCACATACGCAAAAAACGCTCGGGGGAAGAAGCACTCTTGTACGCTACTTGCATAAACTAAAGAGCTGTACCTTTCCTATCGAGATTCGCGATTTCGCGCGTACAAACTGCGATAACCTTTCCCTCGAGCGCTCCTTGGCTCGCGTAGATTGTAAAAAAGCTCGAGAGTTCGCTCTACATCGAATCTCATTAAGGTAAGTAGGCGCGGAGCAGGTGGGAGGGAAAGATACCGGAGCGCAATTAAAAAAATAAATGCGAGCGACGTGCGCAGTGCCATCTGTAATCTCGTTCATCGTAACTACAGTTCAAAAACTTATTTCGTTTTCGCCTGGAACACCTCGTATACATATTTGTCTCGTCGTTCTCATCGCATATGCGTGTATATGGGTTGTTCAATAATAAACGATACTAATCTACTAATGCGAAGCAATGAAGCGGAACGACCTTCGCAATTAATCGCTACCAATAATGATGATTCCAGGTAACCGAGAGACACGCTATTGTCGTCGACAAATCTTTGAATTATTTAAAAAATGAAGCGTTTTTTTTTGTACCGCTGTCTCCCACGCGCGTACATACCGTTTCGTAAATAAAAGAAATAAGGTACAGAAATTATCGCGGTGACGTTATCTTGTCAAAAAAAAAAGAAGAATTTCAACACGTGTGAGAAACGATGCGGCGAGATAAAAACTAGTGATTGTAAATAAAAAGCGGAGAGTAATCAAATACATGACGGTAGCTGTGGAACGAGTGTGGAACACTTATTTCGAAGTAATACAAATGGTGTTAAACGAACAGTGTAAACAGTCATAATTCACGTTGGAAAACAAATAAAGATTCACGCGATGTTTGCTCGCAGAAGCGGCGAAACAAAAAATTTTCCGGCGTAAAACTTTCGTCCGCTTTGTGTACACTTACCCTTTCCAGCTTTTGAAAGTACTCTCGGAGGAAAGATATCGGATTTTGTGGCCTTCCTACGCAAAGCTGCACAAGACAATCCTTGAGTACTTGCAGTATGTTGTGCCTTTGTACGTAATTCGCGAACTCCCGTACACTCTGTTCCTCCTCGAGGTTCGCCGCCATGTTTGTATCAACGAAACGACAATGTCGAACTATGTGTTTTTTTTTCCTCTTTACCTCGCTCTATCTCGATCAGTTATCACTTGTTCTCCGATAAGGCATGCGACCTTCCAAAAAAAAGCGTCCCGTCTCTCTTTCTCACCCACTCGCGCACGCTTCTGTCAAAAAGGAATATTCCGTGTCGGCTTGCGAGCCTTGATACTCCGAGCGGAGAATTTTTTCGCTCCACCGTAAAATATTCGTCGACTATGTCGAAGCTAGACTACTAATTTTGTGCATGAGAGACCGCAGAAGATAAATCCTTCAATCGCGGCTCTCATCCGAAATATTTTATAGCGCGCACCGCATATAGAACGTCAAAAACACGGGAGGCTGATTTCGTTGACGGGAGCATCGAAACACAGCGATTTATCCGAGGATTCCGAGGACTACACTCTTACTTTGGCTTTTTCACCGATACTGATTATTTGCTTCATTGTCGCAAAGATTGTTTTTCTGAATAAGTTTTTCCGACGAAATGTGTTCTCTTCGATGCTTCACGATCGCTCAAAATCAATAAATAATACAATTTTACATTGGTGTAGCCTGTTATGGCTGGGTTTTGCGAAGCTCCGTAATTATTCTTTGGCGCTCGCTGCTTCGTCTCTACAATGGTCTCGAGCAGTGCTGCGTGCTCTGGCGTCAAAAAATCGTAGCTTGTGAAACTTTTCTACCGGCTGCAGTTAAGAGTCACAATCAAAAAAATAAAACGAGAGTTTTCCTCTCTCAAATTTGACTCATCCATGAAAAAGTTTTGAATCCTTCGAATGATCAGCGTTTGAATCGTGTAACGGTGTTTTGCATTTTGATGTTGCTTCAAATCTCGTATCTGAGAGCAAGATATCAAAAAATAAAGCAATCAGGATGCAGAAAAGTTCGATTGGCCGACGCTCGTCGTCGAATCCAGTCAGGATGTCTGTGAACGAGCGTGAGGACAAAAATGCAAGATTCTCTGAATCCAGGCGTACCCTACTTTCCAAATCAAAAGGGCAACCTCAGCCTGACAATTCGCACATCCCAAGACCCAGGATAAGATCCTCTTCGGGCGACCGTATGAGTTTTCGCAGATCAAAAATAAATGGTGAGAAAATCAGCTGAACATCGTTATTCACAGTGCTTAATATTTATTAACGAGTTTATGGTTTTTGTGCCCATTAGCAAAAACCCCTCTGAGTGTACCGCACCACAGAATCTCTCAGTTATCAACACCGGTTACTCCGAGACCTGCATCCTCCCGCAATTTTGATCCGTCGTCAGGATCCACCGCCAGATCGCCCTCGGCTGAACGTGCCAGTGGTTTTGGAATCAAAGGTTCACGAAAGGACACCAGGCCGATTAACGACAAGAGCTATCAAGCTTTGATGCTGAACAAAATTGAACAGTTTTTTGTGGAAATTGATCAGAGCGCGTTATTGAATTCTAACGGTAGTTTGAAACCTATAACATTGAAGATCTTTGTAGAAACGACGGCTTGTCTCTTGAAACTGTTGGACATGAAGCAAAACATAAATGTCAACAATTATATAGAAGAGCTGCCAAAAATAGCAAAAAAGATTGATTATCCCGGTACAGTCGCAAAGTCGTGGTTGAAGACGGCGAATACCATGCACTCCTGGCCCCAGGTATTGGCCTGGCTCAGTTGGTTGGTAGGGGTTTGCAACGCTAAAGACCTGGCTACTTACACTTTCCAACTGGACAAGCTTCCGTTCGTCACGACTGACAATGAGGAGGACAAACACAGAAAACGGTTCTTGGCGATATTGAAGATGTACAAACTTTGGAATGAAGAGAAATTGGACGAGGAGGCAGAGCTATTGGAGCAATACATTAAAGATCTTACAAATGAACATGTTGACATAGATATGCAGAAAGTCGAAGCATTGTCAAACTTGGAGAAAGAAAGAGAGGATTACGAGTCGATGAGAGAACAGCCGAATCTTCTTGAGAAAGAATTGGAGGATCTTAAGCAAATTCTCGACAAGATGAAGTCGGAAGAGGCTGAAGATACACTATACATAGAAAATACCGAGGTTTATATCAAGCAGTGCGAAATCGATAAAGAACAAATGGAGGTGGATTGTCAAGCGTTGAAAGAACAAATTCAGACGGGTGAGGCGCAATCCATTGAACTGAATAATATGATAGCGAATCAGCCGATGTCGGTGAGTGAGCGTGACGCGATTATTCAGAAATGCAGCGAAATTCAGAGCTTGATCCATCAGTTTAATAATCATGTAAAGGACATCGAGAACGAGCTTTACGCGATGGATATCAAATTCGCCGCGTCCAACCAGCATCTTTACAAAGCAATATTAGCATACAACAAAGATATAATAATGCATCTGGGCACAGATACTGGAGCTGATCTGGAAGAGCTCAAAATGCCCGAAACGAACATGCTCAGTTCCGATTTCGTGGAAACCTTGAAAAGTAAGGAAACTGCTTTGCTAAACTTGAAGGAACACATGAAGAAACAACTCGGACAAACTGAATCTGATATTAAAGCGAGTGTCAACGAGCTGGAGTCGTTGGAAGAAAAGCTCAGAATTTTACGTCAGGAGAAGCAAAATCAAGTCGAAAAAATGACTGAACAAAAGATCTCCATCCAAGAGATGCAACGCAAGGCTAAGGATACCGAGATCCGACTGAAGGAACAAATAAAAAGTGTTCAAAACGATGTGGCCAAATTACAAGGATCGATGCCTGATGTAGAGGCTGCCCTCAATGAATTGACCGAGGTCAGTGACAAATATGATGCAGTCGTCAGGAAAAAAGAATTCATGGAAAAAAATGCGGAACGTTTTTTCGGTAAATTTTATAACATTCTTGGACAGCACAGAAAAAATATGTCCGAACTGCTTCGTAAATCGGATCCTAACAAATAGCGCGAATTACTTTTTATCTTAAAAATTGTTTTTGATCCATTTTTTTATATCACACTGAAGTACTATTTCTGTAATTACTATTACTACTGCAATCGACATCGATGGAAAAAAAAACGAATGAAAATAAATGCAAGAATCTATCAAGATTATAAATAATGAATAAAACTTTGTATGATTATTTAAAGTTGAAAGGAGATATAAAAATAATAACTGTTGTTATAATTTTACTATTAAAATGATTTGCTGTAAATCAATAAAAGAATGAAATTCAGTAATTTTAACAAATATTTTTGGATATCGAATTAGAAGCATTGGTAATTTCATTACTTTTCGTGACAGAAATTATTTGTATCAGAAAAGAAAGTGAGCGCGTAGCGTCAGCGTTGCTGGTGCTAGAAAAATATGAAGAAAAAGATAATGCATAAATTCGATTGGAAAAATCACGCAAGAGATTCTTGTAAATATCAATTTTGACCGTCAGTCGAAAATTTTTCTTAAAAAATTAGTACTTTGTTATTTTTCATAGATGGCAATGTAGGTTAGTTCTTGTACTCAGCTATTGAAAGCATACGTATGGTTTTGTTGATTTGTGATCGTAGCCGGTACATACACAGTTGAAAAATGTTTCATGTAATATTTGTACGGAATAATATTAAATATAATCTTTTAAATACAAAGAGGAACTTGGGCTATTTTTCGCAAAATGTATCTCTGTTAAAACCAGCACAAGGGTCTGTTATTCGTAATTTACGGATTTCTCGATTTTTTGGGTCATCGAGTGCTCGTGCTCCAAACTTGAGGTAATTTTTATTATGTGCATAAAATATATAAGTTTTTCGTGTAAATCGTAAATAAATATTTCTTTGAACGTACCTTTAATTTTTTTTAATGCATCTTCACTTTCATAGATCCAATGGCAGTCTCTTTGTCAAACAAAGATATAATTTCAAGCACAACACAAAACAGTTTTCAATCGAGGCATTGGATATTAATACAAATATTACCAACAACATATATCTTTACCGATATGTACGAGACGGGTTTTACACATTCATCAATACTTTTGCACCGATTCAACTTTTCATCTGGATGGGAATCGCATATGCCTTCCACAAATTGTCATCGCCAAAAAAACCAGAGACATCCGTTTGGAATTATTTAAAAGAGAATTATATGATCTGCATAGTCTCATATACTATGCCAATCATGGGTAATTTATAAGAATTACTTTTACTGTAGCAAATAATAGAAAAGAGCATGAGATAATTTTAATAATAATTTATACCTAGGAGTAGCATCGATGTTCATGCTCTGGATCTTTTCGATAAGATCCATCAAATATGCTATTTTGCACAAAGGAGGAAACATGATAACCCTTGTAACGTATCATCCTTTGAAAAAGCATGCCATCATAACAGTCCCTGTGAATGAGGTACTTGGAATATCCTTTTTTATATTTATCATATTTCTCTGAAATACAATTTAGTTTTTACAATTTTCAGTTATATATATTTTATTTCAGACAAGTTGTAAAGTGCCCAGAAACGAGATGCGTCATTATTTGACAATGAGAATCAAAGGCCGTAAGTTTTTCTACATCTTGGATGCCAAAGGTGAATTTTTCAATTCTTTATTATTCGACAGAACTATTGGTATGCAAAGAAATGTTGAATAAATAGTTGTGTACACACATTGGAAAAATTGAAATAAATCATTTTGAATTTTGACTATTTTTTTTTAAATTTTATTAACAATTAATGGGTAAATTGATAATTGCGAGTGTAGTAGACGCAGAATTGCATACATTTTATTTCAATATTGTTGTCCATAAGCTCGGAAATAAATTCACTCTTTGTGACAGAATTTCATGACGCACGCACCGGGGTCTTTGAATAATAAAAACTCTTACTTGATAGGACAAAAATAAATGACAGCTTTAATTAAGGATACAATAACTGATGATACATCCAATTGTATTTCTTATTAATGCAATAATTATTCGATATTCGTAAGAATTCTTAACGAGTTGGTAGAACGAGGCAAACCAGAGCTTGAGATATTCAGTAGCAAAAGCAGGACGCATCATAATACTTTGTCAAAGTCATTGCGAAGCGCGGTGTATTTGAAACGAGAAAACCAAAGTCTTATACACACAATACAGTAATATAAATACATAGATATGTGTACTCTTGATATTTTTAAAAACAATGTGATAGCGATAAAAAAAAACGGAAAATGTATCAACCAAGATGCTGAAAATCTATTTCTCTCCGACTTTGGAATATCTTATTCCCGGTTTACCCGTCCGTTTTAAAAGGTGGTTACAGTAAAAGTGACGCGGAAATATAGAGAGAAAGAGAGATAGAGTTAAGACACTTGGAAGTCAGAAGGCGCGGGCCGGTACGCCGCAAATTTGATTTTGCTTCTTCTTCTTTCTTTTAATATATTCTTCTTCAATTATACTTTAACAGAAATGTTTTTTTTTATGTTTCACAGTTTATGTATGTACAATATTTTCTTTATCATAATTTAATAGCTCAAATGAACATACGTAACGCAGACATTCTATTAAATAATCGTCTCCTCGTAGCTAAGATATTTTGCATTATAACGATGAAACTATGCAATAAGAACATGTAAAAACTTTCAATTGTGATTCTTTCTTTTCTCTCAAGTTTAACTCTCATTAACTATATGCTACGTAGTAGACTGCAATAATTAATCGTAATTATTTATATAAAGTAGGAAATATTTTGAGTATTTGTCTCCCGCCGGTATGCTGAGTCCGTACACACGCAGCGGCGACTCAAACAATTCACCCATTTTCTCAATCTTACCAGAGTCTAAATAATAATACGTACCAATGACTCGCGGTAGAATCAGTTATTGCCAATAACCCACACGGAGGCTTCTCATCTCGCTTTTATCTTAGTTCGTTTAGTTTTCTCTCACATTAAGATAATTATATATACAAAGGTATAGATTGCTCACATGCGCAATATCCACGGTTTTGGTACAACGCCACATTCACTTCACTGCATTTAGTAATTCGTTTATCTTTACCGTTTCCCCCTACGAATAAGGCACCTTCGACAAATTACTCAGTTTATTTAAGCTACCATTGATCTAGCAGTCCGATCCCCTCGGCCAGTAGCACAAACTCTGCACCGATGATAACTAACTCGTAATTGTCGTTTGAGGCGTAATGTATAGAGTTCTTCGTACACTTTTACCCAAAATTATGTATATATATTAAATTCTATATGAGGACACGCGGAAAGTCTCGCAATTTTGAGACATTCCCTGGCTAGTCCAACGTGGTCTTCTTTCCGTACTTGTGTCTTTGTTTACTCATTACTTCCAGCGTTGATAAACGTATCTCAAATGTGGCCGGCATTTCCAGTTCTTCGAAACGAACCAAGTACCTCGGTTGTTTCGGTCGACCAAAATATACAGAAAGACATTTTCAAGTTTTCCTTCGTTTTTTTCCCCGCTCAACGTTCGACAGATGGTTTGTGCTTTTGGAATGCTACGATTTTTGTGTTATCAATGAAACGGATAAATATGACCTATTCACTAATCCGTTTCTCGCTCTCTTGGCCCTCCCGACCACCGTAGATAAGAAGAACGAAAAAAATCTCGAGCGTGGACGATTCAAAAAATATCGTGATCGATTGGCGGCTTTTACTGATGATTATTAAAGAGTCCCATTGGCGAAATATTGATAACGATCGTACAGTTTCGTCGACCACGAATGAATGCTGCCCTCGACGAGGTCGTCCACGTGCTGACGAAGCTGATCTTCCGTAAGGGTCAAGTGAAACCGATTTTTCAAACCTTGCACGGTAGCTGCCCCACCACTACGGAAACACGGCAATTGCGAGCCTATACAAAAAAGAGAATAACGTTAAAATAAAAAATAAAAAAAAAACTGTTAATAACGTCGATACAGCACGATAAATATTTTTAATACTGACCCGACAGCATAATTTCGACTAAATTTACAACTTTCTCCATGTGTTTGCGAGCCGCGACCAAGCCTTGCAAAATAAGGCTCTTAAATTCGAGAAACATTTTGGACTGGTTGCCACCCATGACCTCAACGAACTCTGGAGTGAGCTTGAAGGGACTAGTCTCGAAACCGAGATTCCGAGGCGAGGTTGACAGAATAAATCCAAAATCAATATGTATCAAATGCCCATCACTGTGTAACAGTATATTGCCGTTGTGACGATCCTTGACTTGGATTAGGTAACTGACGAGGCAATAAGCTGCGCAACTCTGGACAAAATTTTTCTGAGCTATGGCGAATCCCTTGGAATTCGCGGTGCCAAACTCCCGTTCGAAATATTGCAGCAGCGTCAGCTGGCAATGTTTCTTAACTTGATGGAGCGACACGGTATTCAGAATTGGCTCGATGAGACCACTGTCGTTCGAGAGGCAGAGAATCCTGAAGAATGAGCAATAATTTCACAGTCAATTGTTGAAAAATCATATATTCGTGAGCAATGATGAATAAATAACTTACTTGTACGGTCTAACCCAAAGCGGCACGTTCTCATCTTGCCATATTTTCTGCAGCATCGAGAGCAACTGCGAAGCGAGAAGCTCCTGTCGAAGATCGTCGCCACATTTGACGATTACAGCCAGTAGCCTCCAGGAAGCGAGATGACCGTACGGACTGGAGGCTCGAATGCGTCGTTGCTTCAATTCCCAGGGTTCCTTCAACACCGCCGCGGAAGGATCCTCGGGATCGTGGTTGAAGGTGGTGCTCGGCGTCGCTGCCATTTCGCTCAGTCGTCGTTTTATGTCGCCTGGTATGAAAATTGGTTCCCGACTGTCCGAAGAGTCTTGACTGAGCTGCGATATCGTATCTCTGTCCTTCGGTTTTCCCAATTGGAGGTACTAAATATAAGAATAAAAATAAAATTCGAGTTTTAGCTCCAAATAAAATTCAATGATTGCGCAAAAAGGGTTCCCAGACTTATTTTCTCAGATATAATATTTCAGTACAAACATGTTTCGAACAATCATTTTTTCAACACAAATATTTATCAAATCATGACTTCTCAAAACGTAAATAACTGTAAAACAAAAAATTGCTGGAAAATATTAGATATTGTAAGACTTCGTTCTCTCAAAGCCCTCTCCCAAGGTTTCCAATCCCTCTGCCCGAAATAACGAATTTTCTGAAGCCGTTTTCTCAAAATTTGTGAGACTTCTATTACAAGGGCTTTGCCCCTCCAACCTTCCACCAGAGTTAAAAAGTGAGTATTTGTATTACATTTATAATGAAGGAAATACCCATATTTTACTTTCTGTAAAATATTCATTTCTTAAATGTCTATTATAATTTTTCAAAAAATCATTAATGATGACCATTGAGCACGACGAGTATTAGCCATTGAGCTGGCTATGCACGACATGTAACGGAGTCCATTATAAATACCAGTGTGTAGTATAATATAGACATTGCCAGATGATTTTTCTAAATTCATTACAATAATCTTATATGTAAAAATTTAACTTCCGTATGTTCATGTTCACAAAACATTTGATAATATTTGACAAATGACTGTCTTCAAGACGTAATAACTTTTAAAATAATTGTTATATCAACATAATTCTAGCGCCAATCTCTTCAAGAATAAGTAGCATTTTCGTTATCTACGGGAAATTTCCGATCAAATAGGCATAACTTTTTAAATAATTCATATTTTAACGTGATTCTTGCACCATTCGCTTTGTTATGTACAAAACCTTTAAAAATCGCCCTTTATAAAGTTGAATTCGTCATGAGAAAGGAAAGATATCGCAAGTTGAATTTTTCATGGGTTCACAAGATCCAATGTGACCCCTGTAAGAATTCACAAAATTGCTACTTAAATGCTACTTATTCGAGACGAAATCCACGAATTCATATTAAACAATCCAAAAAATAGAAAATTGAAAAAAATTAAAACTATAACCTGCAAAATATATTTAATGCAAATTATGGCCTGAAAAAATGATTGTCCGAGAAAATAAGATCGATCGTACTCAAGAAGTATGACAATTTTTGTAACCTGTTGCGTGATCTCATCATCTTCCTGACTCCAACAATCGGTCGGATCGTCGTCGGTGTAATTAAAAGCGTTATCCAGAATCCTACCGGTAGCTGGATTTATGCTCCGAATCGGAGTTTGCCGAGTTTGATTATTAATGTTCTCCGACTCGGTCGGATTGGACTGTTCTCCACCGGTCAAATTTTCCTCCGATTTCGTATGTCTCAGAGAACTTCCCATGATCTTCGTTGGTACCGGAGACGTGTAAAGATCCTCGACTTCCAAAACCTCGACGTACATGATATATGGAGCCTGTGTGATCGAATTGTAGACACAATCGTATGAACTCTGCACTGTGATACGTCTCGAGCGTGAAATTTCGAGGTGCGCTAATTATTCGTCTCACCTTATCTTTACTGTTCAAAACGGCTGCATATTGCGGGGGTACTCGCACAATATGATGCGGCACGGTGCTGTGCAAAGGTAACCATACTCTCGCTGGGAGATTCAAGTTGAGCGTATTTAGCTCCGCAACTAGTTGAACGGTTTTACTCTCCTTTGTAGGAATAGTACCGAGCAATTTGCCAATTGATATCAGTGCTTGAATAAACTCGAGCTCTGGTGCCAGCCGGGGGGCCTGTTGACGATCGTGCATTAAAACGTTAAAGTTTGTATTACAGGAAATAATCGTCTGCGGACGAGCCTCGAAAATATTTTTGAAATCTTTCAACGGTATCATCGTTGTACCAAAATTAGCTTCAACTCACATTACAGAAGCAATCAGTCTTCTGTCCTCGTAAGTCATTAACGACACCTTGGCAGGAATCAAAACAGGTACATCCGTTGTCGAAAGCTCGACCGGAACTCAGGTCCCCAAGGCTTACTTTATTTATTATACCTTCGAAAAATAATCTATTGTAATATATATTTATCGTACAAAAACAAAATGTTCAAGGTAATTGCCTCGATAACACGTGTTTTTCAGAAATTACATCTACATATATTCGAAATATTATTATCAGCATCCGGACTAATTTTAAAAATGATTCACATTTTCTGCGACAATTTTGCGTTATTTTTTACAATTTTTTCAAACACGCGAAATAATATTTTCGCAAATTTTCAAAAAAGTCTATCAAAATAATTTTAATAACGATATTATTTTACGTGTAAAAAATCTGGAATTTTATTGTTGTGTATCATTTAACATAATATTCAATTTCCCAAATTTTGAATGAAAGTATCGAGACAATTTTTAAAAACAGCTCAACTTACCGGAATGACTGCGACGCAGGGTTTGGAACAGCCCCGTGGCATCGGACTGTGATCTTTGGTGAGTCTTTTTGTTGGGAGATGTGACGGTTTGAGCGAATGGCAGAGGAGGCGGGAGAGGAACTTGGAGTCCGAGAAGCCTCTGCTTTCGCATGGCTTGATTTCCTTTGGGCCTGAAACATAAAAAATTGATCGATTATTTGCCATTCGCAGGTATAATGGAGTCACAGCCGCGATGAGATCATTTTCCAAATCACCTGAGCTCGTCAGACAGTATAAGATTTTTGAGCTTGGTCCCGTGCGACTTCTTCTTCGATGGCAAAAGAGCGTCGGAACTGTAAGCGTCCAGCAGCCAGGCACACTTCAAAGAGAAATCCGCGGAGCCTCTACACCTGCGTTTCGCGGGGAAAATTATTGATTAACGTCCGTGTGCGTAAACGCTGATTCACGTTGTGTCAAAAAAAAAAAACGTTGAAAAAATAAGTGACTGAGTATAATGAAACGGCGATCTTACCTATGGACAAGATACGGATAGAGAACTTCTGTGACGTCGTGTAGCTGTATATACATCAAAACGAGTTGCGGCAAATAGAAATCAACATCGCCGTCGGGAAAACTGAACATCTTGTTGCCTGGAAAAAGATGTTAAATCACGTTGAAAAGTGGAACGAGCGTGTGCACGCTTGATTAGCGAGCGTCGGAGATTCAATCGGGAGGAAAAAAAAAGCTTGGCTACTGACCGAGATAGCTCTGAACCCCGGGTTCCTTGGAATTGAACAGGTAAGATATAGCCATGGACATGTCGAATACTTGACTCTCGAATAGCCTGAGTAGGCAGCCCTCGGAGGGTTTTGGCTGAGCGGTCTGTTGTCTCCGTATCTCCGGCAACTTTTTAACGGTCTCGTCCTCGAGCTGGCCAGTGCCGCAGCACAGCGTCATCGCGGCCCCGGCGAGTTCTCGCTGTACCGCGACGTCCCGCGAGCCCGGATAATTCGAGAGCCCGACGGTCGCCGGCGGGCTCTTGTCGCTCGCGCATTCGCCGCTCTCGCGCTCCTGCTTGGCACACTCGCCGTTCGGGACATTCGCGACGCAACGAATCTCCGTTTCTCTCGCGAATACAACCTCGCGTTTATCGCTCTCGAGGTGTTCCTTCGTCTCGGCTTCCTCACCGACCAGCAGCACTATGTTTACCGGAGAAACGGGGACGTCGCCGTCGATCGCGTCGACCCCGTCCATGTCGCCCGCCTGCGACAGAGACGAGTCCAGGCTCTCGCGACTGTGCAAATGCTCTACGCTCGATTCCCGCGTCGTCGCGTTCGCCGCGTCGCTCGAACCGCTGTCCGAACCGCACAGAATTCCCGAGTCATCGGAACCGAGGCTCGCAAGGTCCTCGCGCTCTCTACTCCGGTTTCCCTTTATCGAGAGGACCGCTTTTGTCGCCTGGGCCGGTATCGTCTCGCATTCTGGACTCTGTGTGACGTCGACCTCCGGTATTCGCTGTAGCGCCGAGTCCAAGCTACGGTTTCGATGGTGCAGCGTCAACGGAGTCACACTCGCTTGCGGCACCGGCGGTAGAAAGATACCCATTGACCTGAAATCACGATTAATCCTTCATTCCTCAATCTTCCTCCTCCTCTCTCTCTCACCATTATTTTTCGTAATTCAGGTAGAAGTCGCTTAACATTTTTCCAGACAGATTTTCTTCAGATTTTGCACAAAACTCGAACGTTTGTGTCATGGGTATGAGTATGTAACATTTTTATGGGTTGCAATCAAAATTTTAGCAACGTTTTTCTCCCATAAAGAGTTGTTAAAAAATGTAGATTTATTAAACACAGTTTCTACAGAGATTCAAGGTAATCCAATGTCAGGTATTTTTCCTGTCTGGTTGCGATGATAAATGATGATTTTTTTGAAAAATTTGATAAAGCTTCTTTGAAGCCATACAAACATCAGCACAAAATTTCACGTGACATAACTTTTTAATACTTGATTTATAAAAACTTTTCATACGTACAGAAAATAGCTATTTTGAACAATTAATATCTTAGTAAGAAACTTCCTAAATTTTTACACGACGTAAGACGTAAGATTTAAAAAAATGTTATACTATTTTTGACTTAGGACGTAATATTTTTCTATAGTATCAAAAATTACTGACATTGGTTTTCAAAAAAAATCTTGAAAAAGTTTTACAAACATTTTACCTTTAGTTCATACGGGAAATAAATTTTCAAACTTCATCGTCACGCGACTCCTACCTTAAAAAACGCTGACGAAGGCCATCTAAATAAAAATCACCCTTCTATTTACATTTTTAAATCCTGCATTATTTACAACAGTTCTCCTGAAACCTAAGTTCTATTTTCGTCTAAACTAATAAATACCGCTACATTGCCAAATGACCGTGTTAAGTATCGACTAAATGAGTTGAAAGTTTATATAGCACGAGAATCAAGGATTACTCTGATTATCGACTCTTGATTTTTTACTGCAATAAAAAAAAAACAATTGAGATCATTAGTCACTTAGTGACATTGAATATTTCTATCCACAGACATTTTCCATAATTTACAAAAAAAAAAACTTCATTTCAACACATGGTCTTTTTACGTGCGTGCCAATATTTTAACTCGTGAAGCAGTAACTCGTGAAAGTTCTCTTGAGAATCGAAACGTGCGCAAAAAATGAACGATCATTCGATCTTCATATTTATAGAGTCAGATCGTCAGTAAAAATACAGTTAAAACGTTTTCCAAAGCTTCGATATAGATGCAAATTTTTATCGCTGCCTCATCTCAGCTCAATAAACATTTCACTCGTAGATACTCAATTCCGGTGTAAAACTAAAAGTTGAGGGAAGGCAAAGCGGCGTGTATATGATAAAATGAAGAGAGCAGCCAATATATCATACTATTTGACTAAATTATCCGTGTGAGTACTGTTGCATATGATACCCGTGTGTGCAGAGTACGTTAGAGGAAAATACGTGATATTTGTACACACGAGACGCATAGCTGGCGCGTTATCGTAGTCTGTTTGAGAAACCTTGACAAAAGCTACTGATCTAGATACCCAAGCAGATGTCAATTTTCCTTTCATTTGAGAAGAATGTATTGAAGGAAAAAAATTTCGACGCATTGTTCCTCGGCCTTGTTTCTCGAAAGTTTACTCTGGTCAATTCGAAGATTTGTTTCATTTTATATCACTAAAACATATACCTTTTTAATAATTTGACAAAATTTCTTAATAATATTTCATTACCTAAATAATATTTATTTACCTCTTCACACAGTCGAATTTTTCTTTGATTTGTGCTATTTTTATCTGACTTTTTGTGGAAGATTCTTATGTTTATTTTTATTTATTTAGAATATTATATACCTAAACTTTTCACATGGTTGAACAAATATTCTATTAAAATGTGTTTTTTTCAATATATTGTTGTTTTTTACGTAAGGAAGTCGGTATTCGGGAGTAAAATATTGTTTATGCAATATTCTAAATCATTGTTTAATGTTTTCAATAATGTAAGAAAGTGTAGAAAATTCGTCATAAATACGGCACTGAGAGATATTTAATTCATTAAAAATTGCTAAATTAACTTTGTCATCAGCTGGTGTTGACAGTGCGGTTGAAGTTGCATATCTTCTGATAATCTTGGTAAACTGCATTTTTACGACTTTTCTCAGCTGTTTTATCATTAATTACTCTTTAAATTCAAAGAAATATGTTGAGTATTTCTGCATGAAAATTTTTGATGAAATTGCATATTTTTAAGGATGTATGTGCATTATATAAAAAATACGAGAATTTTATGAATTTTTAGTACGTTTTTAAGTATTTAAAAAAAGTTCGTACTATATTTGAAATCGTCTTATATTGAATCATTCAAGCATTATCAAACTTCAACGTTACAAAGGCTAGTCCTAAATATGTCTAAAAATGTGAAATTTTATTACATATATTCGTCGTAGGATAATACACAGTCATTTGAAAAGAATTAACTCCAACTTATCTTATTTAATTATTTAAATAATAAAAAGTGCTCGAGCAGTAGATAAATTAGTTTTGTAGTAGATAAGTAGGTTTTTTTGCTGAGATTGTCTGGTCCGTACATCCTTAAATGAAATTTCATGTTTAAGATAGTTCTATATAGGTACACAGTCAAATCAAAAGTTTTTATTTCAATTTATCTTCATACCATGTGGTTTTAGAGCTTAAGTCAATTAAGAAAAATTGTTGCAAATTGTTTCAAGAACAACATACTCAAAATTCAAGGTCATCCAAGGTGACTTATCTTAAGTTTTTTTTTAAAAACTTGAGGAAGCTTCTTTGAAGTACAATAAAGAGCCATGCTAAATTTTAAGAAGGTTCACCATCTAGATTTCAAGATATTTAATATTGAAAATGGCAATATTTAACTGAAAATAGGGATTTTTAACAACAAATATCTCAATTTCTACGTAGCGAAACCTCTTAAAATTTGTTAAGCATATACGTAACGTATCAAAGAATGACTGTACCAATTTTCAACAAATTCTTAAATAATCGATAAAACTATAGAACTATCTTAAAGTAGACAAATGATACAAAAGTTCTTTTATAATCGCACCGTGTCGTGAACTCTAAAAAAAAAGTTCAATTGAGGGTATTTGTCGAATAAAAGTATAATAATGGCAGATTCGATAATCGTAATTAAGGAGCTACCTAAAGTCCAAGCTATGATTTCGTTGATGAGTGGTCAGTCTGTTGCGTCCGTTGATCGACGGGTTCGGTCTGCCATGGACAAGAGGAACATTGCAGCTCGCTGATTTTGGCCTTTTGATGCTCGCCACGCTCTCCTGGTTATTTTGTCCACCAGTAGGCACTGCCACGGCTACTAACTCGCTCATATTAGTGTTGAACGAGCAACGGCTCTGCTAATAGTCATCTGGAGCTCATTGTGACAAGCCTACGAACAGGGTCGATAAACGTCAACATCAAGACTCGCCGCCGATACTTTTTTTTGTTTCTCTATGTTTCCCGCGTTCCAATTCTCACTTTTTTTTTTCGTCTATTTCGCCGTTGCGAAAACGCGGCTCGGTCGACGCTCATCCGTTTTGCGTCTCGCCGACGTGCTTTACCGAACGAACGAGAAAGCAAACGGTTCCATTGTTTGCCGTTTTCAATTTACACCATCGAAAAAATTTCGCCATTACGCTATTCGACGCTCGCAAAAACAAATGAGCTGCGCGATATGCGTCGAATCTTCATTATTTATTCAACGATTTATGGACGTCACTTTCTCATTATTATAAGTCGCTACAATATTGATACATCGTTGCTCCATCTGCGTAAAAAACTTCCACCAGATACGAAAATGATTCTCTGAATGATTCAACAGATATATCAGTAAAAAGTCGTGTCAAAATCTTACATCGTTTCTTGGACGAAAAATTGATTAATTTGTCGAAGACATTCAATGCACAATTTTTTTTTCGTGATTTTTACAATACTCGACATAAACAATCGACACTGATACTTGATGAATCACGAAGAATTACTGTAATCACGAAGTTGTTAAAATTTATCGATACTGACGTTTGTATCGATTGAAATGTGTTAAAACATACGCTGAAAATTGTCCTTGTTAATAAAAATAATAAATAATTGTCCTGCATTTACGATATTGTACGTAACAATAATGAAATAAATGTTTGCAAAAAACAAAACAATTTTGTGCAGAAGCTGAGAAGAAACAAATCCGTGCCAAGTTTGTTGTTTTTTTTTGTTTTTTTCATCAATAATTACGAAATTTGTTTCTTCGAAGATATTACGTCGAGCGACGAGCGTGTGTGGGTTGAGAGCACGTAGTGGCTGTACATGGGCACTAATCGAATAAAAGAATGGCGATACGAGTGCGAGCGATTAAAAAATGCCGATGTTCCGGGAAGAGGTATCGCAAAGCTCTTAAGCAGATGACGGGCCCTTCCCCTCTGCCCCGCCGGCACAACGAGCGCCGAGAAAATTGACTTTCTTCGCGCCGAGTCGTCACGAGTACCGAAGAAAGCGCGATGAGTCGGGAGTGAAAAAAAAAACCACTTCGTCGTTTCGACGAGCCAGAATAAAATACGATCAGACACGAAATAAAATTAAAAAACGCGATCGGACGAAAGTAGAGACCAAAAAAAAGAAAAAAAAAGAAAGAATAACGAGAGAAGAAAAATAAAATTTCCCGCTTCCGTTGGCTTCAAATTAGGGGAAGAGCTTCGAAAAAGAAACGGAGGAGTGTCTGTACGCGTGCACTCGGGGACATTGGACGAGCACGAACGTAAAGGGGGAAGGGAGAAGGATTGTAAGGTTGTCTTTCCCCGCGTCGATATTTACGAGATAAATTCGTGTCGGCGGGGCATAAGGGCGAGATATCAAGAGTCCGTCTCGCAGCTATTTACCCGGCCGGAGAGATAAGGCGGGCAGAGCCGACGTCACCCCGCGCGCGCGTTCCCTCGTAGGAAATTGAAGGAATTTCCGAAAGAATTTGACGCGAGGGCGAGGAGCCGTGCGGCTTCTCCGCCCGGGGTCAACGACGAGCGCGCGCTTGCCCGTCGCGTGCGAGACGAAAGAAAAAAAAACGGAATATACGGAGAATGTGCAAAATTCGGATAACGAAGGAGCGCGGCGTGAAAGTTGAGCGAAAATGGAACGGGGGATCTCGAGAGAGAGAGAGAGAGAGAGAAAAAGAGCGGAAGCGAAATCTCGTTTATTGCCGTAAATGCCGACGAATTGTCAGATCTCCCGCGAGAGTCTCGCCAAGAGAGCGTGGATCGTGTTTTGACGTCGACGTCTGTAACAACCGCGGGTTATACAGCGGATACGGAGAGCGACGGATGCGTTATAGAAATGGGTGTGCCGGAGGTCCGAGGGAGCGCCCCGGGGGAGGAGGGAGAGGAAGAGTACGGAACGGGGAGGGAAGACCGATGTTGACAATCGGAATCTTCATCCCGTTAAAAGCCGCGAGCCCGCGGGGGAAGACGCCCGTTGCCCCTCGGGCGCGAGAACGTATGCAAAATCGATCTCGAGATCCTCCCGCGCGAGCTCTCTCTCGAACGGTACACTCGTTTTTGGTAAGCCAATGCGCGATATGGTGAGTTAAAGACTAAACAAAGCGTGTGGCGGACGAGCTCGAACGCGAAACGCCGAGGCATTCCGATCTCTCGCTCTCTCTCTCTCTCTTTCTCGTTCGGAGTTACACTGATTTTCACCGATTATACTTACCGCAGCGCGTCCGAGTACGTTCCGAGGTAGTTTTCGATCAGGAGGGCATATCTCGTTCGTGCTTCGAGAGCACGGGATTCGAAGACTCGAGACGCCCCGTTCGCGATACTTTCTCGCCGCTTTGGAGAAACACGGCCGAGCGCGTACTCGGGGGGCTACACACGCGTGAGCGTCGTCGTCACTGTCGACAAATTGACGCGGCGTATCGCACGGGAGCACAACGCACACGCATGGACGCGAGGAGGACGGACGAAGGCAGCGGAGAGAGATGCTTTCAATGGCTGGCTGTCACTGGCTCTGGCGCGCGCGTTATCACGCTCTCGTACGCCGCCCGATCCTCTTCCGCCTTGCGTATATCCCTCTTTTTCACGATCCCGAAACGAGCCAACACTTCACAACAATATATTATTCCGAGCGGTGTGTAACGCGAAACGCCTTCACAGCGCGATTCTCGGACCCGACACCATTATTATTATCGTTACGTCGCGCTTTGTAATTTGTTTGGACGTTCCTCGCGCGGCGTTCGACCCCCCCGTTTTGTTCCGAGCTCCGGATGGACTCGAGGATTCGGCGTTCGGAGGATCCGATGTCTGTTTTTGCACTCTCGGTTTATCGTGTTAAAACTACGACGTCTCCGTTGGGAGGACGTGAAACGCGACCCTGACGAACGATCGTCGATCCTCGACTGTTTGTAGCATGACGTATGTCTCCGCTAGGCTAGGCTCTCTCTCGTACGTCAGGCGTGCCAACTCAGCAGGCACGATTCTTGACGCGAGAGAGAGAGAGGCCTTCAGGGACGCACCCACGAATTCCCGTGCCCCCGAGTTTGCGAAAAAGCGCTTTTAGCTCCGAGAATTATCTCTCTCTCTCTCTCTTCCGTTTCGCGTCTCACGGCCCTGCTCCTCCGCTCGACCGCAGCGTGAATCAACCAACAAAACTATCCACAAGCATCCACGATCCACATATTTGACTAATAGGCCGCACTCTCCGTTTGTTAACATCGAGTCAGACATCGCTTCAACTCCGTTTTATGCGAAATAAATTCGGAGCTTCGTTTTGTACGACCGACGTGTGCTTTTGTGCGCAACTTTTGAAAGCTCGAGAGGGTTTGCGCTCGGCACTCGTACGGATTCTCGGCGAGCTGGAATTTTAACGACGAGTAATACGAGCGAAACGACCGCTTTTTTTTTCATTCGCATCGTCGCTATAATTTGTACAAAAACATATGTATATGCTCTCGTATTTATCTTCCTTCGAAGAATAAATATGAATGATTCCCTTTTCCATGTACATACACAAGTCCAAGGTCCAATCTTTTACGAGATAAACATAATTAGGTATCGGTTCTCTTTTTTATTCAGCGATTAGTCATCGCCCGATTTCGCGTCTTTTCGCACGCTCTCCGTGGCTGTGAGTAACGGTGCCGAAATGGAAAGTCATAAAAATTCGGTGTTCCTTCGCGCAGATGTTTCATTCTCGTAGAATTTTCGTTAATCTGTATATTTTTAGCGACAGCAGAGTAAAAAGAATGAAGCATATGTTTCGGGAAACGTGGGGTTACAGTCACACAAAAATGGACAAAAACTACTTTTACCTATTATTATGCGCATTTTTTACGATCTGCGTAGTTGTGAATTTTTGTAAGAAATAGCATAAATTATTCGTATACGGGGGCGCTACTTGTGACGTGAGTTATTATTCACGTTTTTCCTTTTTTTCGAAAAGAAATACACTAAATTCGTGCATAATATTCATTTTCAGCGATGATTTCAAAAATAACGATCGTATCGCGATGTTAACTTTTAAAAATTGCCAAAATTGGCCGTGATTTGTAATACCGCGATAAAATCGGAGCAGGTGATTAGCATTTTTTTTTTCATCGCGTACGGTGCGTGCGCACGAAATTCCCTATGGTATGAGAAATTGGTAAACATGAAAAAATTTTATAACTATTTTCATTCTCGTACGTAACTTGTGCATGACAGATTGAAAAATGTACGCATTTCGTGTATTAAATATTTAATTACATTTTTACAAAAATCAATTTATAAGTAATCAATTTTCGAAGGTATTACAGCGTAAAATATATTATACACTTTTTCTCGTACTTATCGTTTCTTTCCGCCCTTCTTGCCTTTGCCCTTCTTTCGCCCGTTCCGGTTTCTCTTCATTTCCAACAATTTTCGAGCTTTGAGGACCTGCTCCGGTCGCTTCAACTCATCCCTCGTTTTCGCCTTCTCTTTCATCTTCTGATTGTGTCTCGCCCAGTGGGTATTCGCCGTTGTTTTTACTACAAAAATAAAAAGTATAATCAAATTTTTACCAATATTTGTTGTTTTTATCAAAACAATCATTATGAAAAAAAAATTACGCTTTTGCGTCTGTCGTCGTTCATTGTCGTCATCGTCGTGATCGTCGTCTGCATCTCCAACTTTCGTTTTCTCTTTCCACTGAGTGTAACGATTTGTCTTGTAAGTGGCTGGGATCCACGCTCCTGATTCCGTGCGTATTTTACCGACCTTGGAGTTCTGTTGAAGTTATGGAATTTTTTAATCAAATTACACCATTTATTGTGTATTCGTGAGAAGAACTCGTTTAAGGGGATAACTATAAACTCACATTGTTAACAGTGACCATTTTCTTCTTCTTACGATCCCATTTTTTAATTTGTGTCTGAAGACGTCTGGAGTCTTCGTTGTCCGCTGTTAGATCCATGAGAACCCTCTCGGCATCCACGTTGAAATTATTTACGGCAAGACTGCAGAAATGAAAATAAAAATATGAATTGCATTCACAGTGGATCGATTATTTTTTTCATCTTCGAAACTTACCCATCCTCCGTGTGTTTATCCGGTGCCGAATAGGGTATGTAAAATTCTTCATCCCGTTTGACCTCTATCTTTTTCTTTTTCGACGTTTTGTAGAGATCGTCCAATTTCCTTTTTTTCGGCACGACTATCTTACTGAACGCAGAATTTATTTCCTCGGCGTTACTCGCTGGAAGGGACGTTTCCTTTTTTCCAGTTTCAGCCATTTTTGTTAGCGTTTCGTTTCTTTCGCTCGCTTTTCTCTTGAAATTGTTTATACTCTCCTTGTGGAAAGCGCGCGCTGCTTTCATGGCCTTGTAATCCGTCGCTGATGGCTTCGAACCGATCTCAAAGATCGTCTGCGGTGACGAAAGAATTCATTAATTTTTTTTCGGGCAAACGTAATTCTAATAATTCGCGAAAAATTTACTTACGCCCTGCGGTCGATAATTTTTCATTCGTGTCAACAAGTCGACCGCGGCGGGAGCGACGTCGCAATATTCGGCTATCACCCCCGCTTCTGAAATATTGAGATCCTTGACTCTCTTGACACTCTCGACAGAAGCTCCGGGTCTCGAACGAATATATTGCTGATAACCATTGTTGCAAACTTTTTGCATATTTCTCTAAAAAAATATGTAACAAATATATGACCTTTCAATTTTTTTTATATTCATGACTGATTTTAATTTAAAACATGTTATACTACTTTCTGCAATGCTCTCTACGACTGTATCAAATTCTACGATATGTAAAATGATTTTTTTTAGATGAACTCACCAAATCCGTAATGGTGTCGTGCCACGAAATTAATTCTGCGAGTTCATTTTCGATCATAGATTGCGGCATTTTGCCAACCGCCCCTTTCTGAGCTTCTCCCGAGGGAGGGACCACACTGAAGGGAATCCCGAGGAAAAGATGAAGATCCAGGAGATACGGATATTCGTCCGGAGAGACTATATTGTACGCAGTACCCGTCCTACCAGCTCTGGCGCAGCGACCTGAATAAGATCGTTCAAATAACTGAGAGCTCGCGAACGAAAAATTTTTTAGATCTCATTTTATTACGTACCAACTCGATGCACGAAAAGTTTACTCTTCGCCGGAAAATTGAAATTTATCACATTATCGAGATGGGGAATGTCGATACCGCGGGCAGCTACGTCCGTGACGATCAACACTCGAGCTTTGCCCGATTGAAATTTTGCCGCGTTTATTTTGCGCGCCGACGGATCCAGATTAGAGTAAATGAAAGTATTGCTAATTTTAGCCTGGTCCAAAATCTGTAACAAGTGTTTAAATATACTAATCGTGTCGCCATTGGCTAATTATACAAAATAACAAGAAAATCCGGGATTCCTCAACTAACCATGTGAATGTACTCGACGTGATGCATTGTCGCAGCGAATACGATTGTTTGCGAGTCTGGCTTTATTATATTTTTCAATAAACTGAGCATGACCGCCAATTTCTCTTCCGGACGGCAAGTTACGAAAGACAGACTCAGTTCATCCGGCAGTTTGTTCTCGACGTCGAGACGCACGAGAACGGGATCAGAGAGACCAGCTTTGGCAAATTCTACCAACACCTTGGGCAGAGTTGCCGAGAACAGGAGAGTCTGACGTGATTCCGGCAGTCTGTTGGTGATTTCGTGAATTTGCTCGCCCCAGCCCATCTCGAACAATCTGCAAAATCATTTTCACATAATCAGTATTTTTTAACGGTCATTTAACGTCAACACAAAGTTTCTTCTGATTTTCTTAAAAATCTAAAGCTGAGCACAAGTTATTTTTTACCTGTCAGCTTCATCAAAAACTATATATTCTATGTTCTTGAGACTCAGCTCCATTTCCACACAAATATGGAGAAAACGTCCAGGTGTGGCAACAATTATATCAGGATTTTCATGGACAATGCTAAATTGATTATCCATGCTGTCACCGCCGAGTATGACGGCTGCTTTGAGACCAGTGTACTTTCCCAACTCTTTGATGAATTTGAGAGTCTGCAGGGCCAATTCGCGCGTAGGCGAAAGAACAAGAGCTCTGATACCGAGTTTGGCTTGCCTGATTTTCAGCTTTTCAAACAACGGTATGAGAAAACAGGCAGTTTTGCCGCTACCAGTGCGTGCCATAGCGACAACGTCTCGTCCTTCCAGGGCAAGAGGAATGGTCTAAATAAAAACAAAAATATTAGCGATAAATCATTAAAACCAAAATACAGAATCATCGAAAAAAATTTAATTTTTATCAAATAATAAATATTACACGGAGTTGATTAATTTTGAAATGTTGATGTATTCATTGAAATAATTAATAATTAATTGGCGATAAAAATAACAGAGACAAAAATCTATTTGACGTACTTTTCGCTGAATTGGGGTAGGTACTTTGTATCCTCGTTTGAGGACGCCCTTCAATACGGGAAAACTCAGTGCCATTCCTTGAAATCCACCAGATTTTTTTGCACCCTTCTTCTTACTCGACAATTCTTCATCGTCTGATCCCCCTAATTCCTCGGGATTTGCAAATCCGATGAGCTCCGTTTCACCCATCGTGCAGTTTTTAGGTTAGAGCACGATCGAGGTTAACACGACACGATCTCGTGAATGAGCGTAGAATGGTGTAAGCTCGACCGATTTAGTTACGGTGATTGGTACTCTTCATTGAATAATTCGTTTTTATTTACAACGAGAGTGCGACAGACACGAGAAAACCTCATTGAGTTCCGAATGGCGTTTGCTGCGCTTACAATGCACACGCTTCGAATTTACGGTCCGTAAGCGCGTTTACAGTGTTGACTGTGCTAAACCATTCGGACCATGCACGAAGTTGCCGCTTTGCACATAATGCTGTCGCCCAAACCCGAAAGCAACGTTGCACTCGGGGCTACGTCATTTATGACGTCATAAATGTTCTCGGCGCAAATAAATAGCGATGAAAAAGCGTGTCTCGAACCTCGCGTATGCGCGCTGTGTACGCTTTCAGTACCATTCGGAACGCGCCGAGATCGCCCAATTTCATTTCATTCGCGGACTTTGAAATGCAGCGTCATCTTTCGGTTGAAAAATGAAAACGGTATTCTCGGTCGATAGGAGAGCACGATTTCTTCTGTACCGTTGAAACAACAAAAAAATCGAAATCTCTTAGCTTCTCAGATTTCGTCTGAAAAATCGTGCTGTGTATTCTTTCACGGCTATAAAAATTATCGTTCTTGAGAACTCGATATCATTATGCTGACCAAACGAATAATTCTGATGAAGGACTGCGCTTTTTGTAGTGCGATTTGAACAGTCCTCTTGAGAGCTTTATAATTTTAACAAAAGGTTTCATTCCACTTGAAGAAACGATTTGATATATTTGCAAAAAATACTTGCGAAATATATTTGCAAAATACTAAAAAAAATGGCAACAATAAATAGCATAGAAGGTTGGTTGTTTGCATTTTTATACAATAAAAGACAATTGAATTGTAATAAGAATGATAACTATAAAAATATATATTATTTAGCCCTTCAACGGCCCCGAGTTTCAATTATTTGCATCGAAGAAAATAAAAAACAAATGAAAATCGTGCACATTTCGCGATAAAACGTGAATTTTTTGAGAAAGAAACTTTTCGTTTTTCGCGCAATATTACGACAAAGTTTGCGTTAGAGCATATTTTTATATCAAACAAAAATAGCATATTTTAGTTTTAAAAATAATTGTGGAAATGTTGAATAGGGGTAATGAAATCGCGTTCCCGATCTAAGCTATCGGTGACAAAAAGCCAGTGTTTGGAAACGGATCGCGTTTTTTTCGTTGACAAAAGGTTCGTTTGCCCCGAGGTGGCGGCCGACGAAGAAGCCCAGTCTCGGGCATCAGTCTCGGTGTACTTGTCGTCGTGCCAGTCGGAAAAGCCGGTGGAAGATCTTTGTCATCACCCCTTGTGTATTTATAAACGAAGCGAGATGGCCCAACGCATCGTATGTCTTCGCTACATTCTCAAGGCGTCGTTCGTTCTCTTGATAGTAAGTTCGCTCGTACACATTTTATCCAATACAATTGAGACATTTTTCGAACTAGAAATATTTTTTCAACTGTCAAAAACAGGACTTTTGCTCTATAAATAACGTATGAAAGTCAGACTCATCGTCAGCAGTCTTTTCGACAAACTGATATGAACAAGAGGCAAAAATTGCAAGGTACCTGTATCTACGGATAAAACAGAGATTTGTCTAAATACTGCTGCCCTCTGGTAATCATTTGATCAAATTTTCCAGAGGGCAATTCGCTTGGAAAAAATATATTTCATTTGAAAATATTATGTAATAAAATCATAATAAAGTCGTGCCTGTAATTGAAAATTTTTTACGAAATAGAGATTTTTTCATACTTTAGAAATGATCCCGATTCTTTCCTTATTTTTTTTCATATAAAAATCGATTAATTAAAATACTTTATAAACGTAAATAGTACTAAATATTGAAAATAATGAATTTAATATTATATTAAGAATTTAAAATTGCGAATAAATGCTGATATTAAATTTTTAATTAACTGCGCTAGGACATGTACAGAATAAAAGTATTAGTTCGATTGATAAAATTTTTGTAAATGATGTTCATCAGGTATTCGGTTTAGCGGTTTGCGGTATAACGAGTTACTTCGTTCATGAACTTGGCGGCTCGTTTACCGAGTCCGAGTGGTACGGTCCACCTGTTCTTCTTTTGATAACCGGCATTATCAATTTTATTCTGGGTCTTTATTTTTTCATCACTTTCGACATAAAATACAATCGTCTTCAGCTTTACTTGGTAACTATTTCTTGCTTTTTATTACGATTAATTATTTTTCATCTTTTCCAACATAACAAAATATAATGATAAAAATAATAATTCTTACAAAGATTGTGAATGTTTTTTTTTAGTTTTTCATCCTGGTCGTTATCGTGGGTGTCCTCAAGGTTATCGCAGGTGTATGGGCGTTAATCGACCAGGTTTGGGTTAATTCGGCGATATCGAAAATATTGGAGGAGAATCTGTCGTCGATTGGCCAGATCGAAGGACTCAAACTAGCATCGAACATCACGCAGATAAAGGTAGATGGGTTGCCGACCTAATCCGATCGATAATGTAGCGAATTTCCCATTTTTTCAGTTCAACTGCTGTGGAATAGAAAATGCGAAGAACGACGATGTCGCAAAGACTGAAAAGGAATTAGTCTGGTGGTCCTGCTGCGACGTCAGAAATCACGAGAGCAGCAAAGATACCTGTTCAGTTTTGTTCGAGGACACTTGTCGCGATATTTCGATGCATCGTTACCGATCAATCCTCGTCTACACTTTCATCGTTGCACTTTTTTCGATCATCGTACAGGTAGATTCACACCTTACCAATCGATCGTTGTGCTTTTTATCATGTTTTCTTTGTTGTGTTCAGTAACACGCTTATTTGAAAGAAACTCGTAAACAGTGTTCAAAAATCAAGCTACCGAGTGTTTGTTCAAGGAATATGGAGGTTGGATAAATTTGATACAAACAGATAATAATTGGAAGTTTGCTTTTTCTTCAGATTGTCGAGTTTATCGCTCTTCGGACGTACTCGAAGAGATTGCTGTACATAAGACGCCGGCAAAGCGTCGCGACGAGTCTCGCGGACGGTGCAACGAGAGCGATGTGCCCAAGCGCCCAATTGGGGCCACAACACGTTTGCGAGGGTTGCGCCAGTCCTCAGGCGCATCGATGATTTTTTTAAGCTTATCGATATTTTCACTGCTGTTTTCATTCTCTCACGTACTTTTTTCAAATACATATATTATTATTGTTTCATGAACACTATGTAACATTAATTCATTATTTTACAACAATTAAATGGAGTTCCTATATTTGATTTTTTATTTCAAGCGCCCACACAGATTTCCCGGCACTTTATGAAAAAGACCACTTTTCGATTCAATTGGATTGACATTTTTTGAACTCTCTGTATATATTTCTTCTGAGAACACTTTTGAGCATTTTTTCAAATTGTTTTATCCAACCAAAAAAAAGTTACGAATTTTTGAAAATTTTTTTTGTTTTTAAATGAACTTTTTAAAAAAGTATTCTATAAAAATTTATTTTCAATATAGAAATAGTGATTTTCAATAAAAAGTAATTTTCTTTATAATAATTGATTTTATTGATAAATGTTGACGAATAATATATTTAAGAATAAATCAAGAATTTTATGACCCACTCACCGCGAGGACGCGAAGCGGACAAGCCTAGTATAGAATATGAAATATCGACAACCCCCGACAATTCTAAATATTTAAAAAATAATGATTTTACTTTAGCATTTATTAAGTGCAGTGAATAGCACTCTTAAAAATCGTAAAAAATACATTCAATAAAAGTATTCGTTAAATGTATTAATTTATTCATGGTCTACTTATGGTGTCTTCAAATGGGACACAGATTACTGATAGGGGTGTCCCAATAGAAAGATTGGGAGAGGTACAAGATATTATCCTCATTTCTCACGAAAACCAATCGAGATTTGATAAGAGTCTGCATAGAAGATGCAAGTATTATTTTTATCAAACATTGAAGGTGGACATTATATTTATTATTGATCAAATATGAAGAAGTCCTAAATAGGCGCGAAACTTTTTGTGTATAAGCAAGTCTGCGAGCTATTTTTGTACGTAAGAAATTAATAAATTATGAAAAAAGCGAAAAAAGTGCAAATTGAAAGAAAAGCCATGACGCTCGTGTTGTAGTTGACCCAGCTATTTTTAGTGTTCATTTTTATAGCGCGTAGAAAACTTTTTTCCCTTTTATTGCACTCGGTTAACAGAGGTACGAAGTTTTACGAATATTCGATTTTTGTCCTGTTGCACGACACCAACATTTTATAATACACTCGCGATTCGTAAACTCGACGTCACTATCTAACAATAAGCATACGCATTACGTCATTACTATATGGAAAGGAAGTTTCAACTCGTCGTAAGAAGATACAGAGTTGGAGTGACGAAATAAACATATTACAGAATTAGTCATCCTCCGGATCGACACGCTAAAAAAGCGTATCTTAGGGAAATTTATCAGATTGCTAAAAGAATCGTTGCTTCATATGATCGAAAAAATTTTCATCAAATAAAAGAATCTTGGTACTTCTTGTTTTCGCGGAAGAAAAAAAAATAGATCCGAAATTAAATCAAAATTTTTCATCTCAAATTATCTTGATACCATGTGATTTTTGAGCTGAAGTTTATTAAGAAAAATTGTTGAAAATGATATTTAGGATTGAAGATAACAATATTTAACACGGGCTCTTATGTGAGACTGCAGAAAAAAGTGATTTTTGACAATAAATATCTAAGTAGTTCTACGTAGTGAAACCTCTCAAAATTTAATATACAATTGCACATTAAGGTAAACGACACTTTTCGCTATATTATTTTTAATATTTCAATCGTATGGATTATTTTTCCTATAAGAAGAAGTGTATTTATTAACGTTAATTTATTAGAGAAAACTCGCTCAACTCTATAAAGACAGGATCGATTTTCTGTCCAACTATTGGGACATTCTACATATTCAAACGTCCAAGTATTTATTTACTAGAAATATTATTTAAAATTAACACATATTGAATGAGTTTTGAATTGCTAAAATATCAGACAATAGTCAAGTGAATTAGAAGCAGATTTTTTCGATTGAATATTTTTTAAATAAAGATAAAGTGAGAAAACCCTCAGTTGTTAAACTATTGGGACGTTTATCTTATACCAAAGAAGGTTTTTGCAAATTTTTAACAAAATTCTAAGAAAACGATAGAAATATCGTAATGACGCATACACACGTATGCTCGTTATCGGCACTGTTTCTGGATTCGACTGATAAGTTAAAAGATAAGTCAGATTTATATATAAAGTATTGTCAACGAACAGAAACAACAAGTGTTATCGAAACTTTGTACAGACGGGGCGCATAAGCGTTTTTCTTATAGTCTTGCGTTGTTGGCTCTCTGCTCTCTCTCTATTTTTTTATTCTACCTCGTCCGTCCCTTTTCACCTTGGACGCGCTTGCATCCTTCTTTCTCCCTTTTCACCACCGTGAACCGGTAAAAAAGCCTGGCTATCGTTCGTTCTCGTCGCCATTTCCCCCACCGACTTTCTCTCCAGGAGAGTCACGACTTGTGACGCGCGGCTCCGAGAGGTGCGTCCACGCCGAGGCACAACGCGTCGGGTCACTCGCGAGTAAGCTTCTCAACCACTTGTTTTGCCTCTTTGTGTTTCCCTCTCGAAGGAAGCCGTGTTAAACAATATAAGCAAACGTCCAAGGTTCGGATCCTCATCATGAACTGTGGCGACAATTTTGTCAAGTTCCTGCTCTTCATCTTCAATTTCGTCTTCACGGTAAGTATTATACAATATAATAACAAGTTTTCCCATTCAAGCAGAGTGGTTAAGAAAAAAGTAGGATGGGGCCGATGCCCGGCGTATACCTTTCGTAAATGGGCATCGAATGCTCTCGCGCGTTGACGCGATGCTTATTTCATTGACCGCGAGCTATGATTTCTAGAAAGATACCTGTGTATTTTTTTTTTACGGCCATTCGTGAAAATATGGAAAACTTGGTGGTGCGGCTATCTCTGTAATGACGCGTGCGAAGAAAGATTGCGATAATGGCGCTCGTTACATTTTTTTTTTTCGTTCTCCATGAAAACCTGGATGAGTCGTCCGATAACAGCTATCGCGTCTGATTTTATCGGACTATATCTCGCAGCTCTTGCATAGTCCTTGTTATTTTCGCTGTAACGAAGATAGCTTGTTTACAAGAGGGTGTACCAATAATTCAAGGAAATAGCGATTGAATCATTATTTTTAAAAATGATTTACTTGATAAAATGACACCTCAATTATTTTTCAGTGTATTTCGTAAGTCTTCGTATATATTTAAAAATGTTATTTTCAAGGCGTGAAGAAGATTCGTGGCCATCGCGTCGCGGCGTATAGAAAAATACTGATTGTGAGTAAAAAACATTCCGCGTAGTAGTGGGGAAGAACGAAGGGCCTCTTCCTCTCTCGTAACTCGAGGGTAGAACCGGTGCGCGATGTTTTTTTCGAGTGCCGGGCCGGCGATGAGACGAGAGCGAGAGAGAAGCTGCGAGTCAGGTATGCGGAATCGTTGGAAACCGGTACGAGCGGCGTGTGCTCGCGAGAACGCGACGATTGCGCGAGCGTTCCCTTCAAAATAATGCAGGCCAGATAGAAAAATTCTATAGAATAGTTAATAAAAAAACAGATATTTTTTTTATCTCCTAAAATGTGTGTAGAATGTAACGTGCAAGAAAAACATAGCTAACTTTGAGGTGATGCCGTAGATGTACCACGTGACACGTGAGTACGACAGAGCTAGCTGCAAAACGCGATTCGCTCAAACATGCAAATTATTCGTATTTCGTCAAAATCCAAAAATCAGGTCCATTTTTGCCATTAACCTGCGTGGGCTGAACAAATACTATTATTATTAATAAAAAATTAAAGATGTTTGAACCAATCGCAATTTCGAAGTGACTGTGGGATCTGCCGTAAAATTTTGGTTGGACTTTGGTGACACCGGCCGACTATACGCAATTTGATACAAAATTCAAAACTTAACCTTATCAGGAATAATGAATTAATTAATTAAAAAGTGATTTTCGCATTTGGTAGACTTCAAATATTTAAAAAACCGCGCTATTATGGTTTGTAGATTAAGAGCGCGTTTCACTTATCGTCCAAAACGTTCGCAAAGACCCAAAACCAATGTAATAAGGATGGGACAAAGGCTTTGTGGGGAATAAGTTGAATTTGCCTTAAATTTCATAAAAATGAAAGCCAAAAGCCATTATATAGCCAAAATATGGTACCTACGCTTACCCTGCTACTCGTATATTCTCTTCGATAACGAGGATCTCGCAGAAAACTGTCGTACCGATTGTTCGATCGATGCGCCAAAATTTCCAAGTAGTTCGAAGTTCGAAGTAGCCAAGCGTGTGAAAAAAAAAATGATCAAACTCAATATGATTCTGCGTGTATCATGGACGAGTCCTTGGTCGATGAAAATAATCGCGTGGGTTGGGTTCGCTCGCGTTTGTCGGCGGTGAAATAATGCGAGGGAGATACTATATACACACGCATGGAAGAATTCGTAATGTAAGAGAGAGCGCGCGCGTAAATTTCAGGGTCAACCCCGCGTGCTCGCCGACAAACAGTTTGGAACATCGGAGCTCGTGGGAGAAGCGATGACGTAACGTACATTTTCTCTTTCCGAAGACCGCGATGAGCTCCGAGTAACAAAAAAAAAAAATACAAATAAGAGACACGATGCCGTCTGTCCTTTCTGCGAATCGTCCGCGCGGAGACACGGCTCACGGCTCGATTCGAGAATTGTGCCAGAGAGAGAGAGAGAGGGGGTTAGGGGAGGGGGAGGGGCGACGAAGCAGGAAAACTTCTGGGCTAACTTCTCGCGGATATTTTTCGATTGCGTTGTTTCGCTCCTCCTCCCCCCACTCGAAAACGGGGTAAAAACAGAGCGGCGGCGAGGAGGATCGCTAGCGGTCGAGCCAACGCAGTTGCTCTTTTTCGTCGTAGCGAGACGCGCGGAGAAGCGCAGATTGTGCGTACGAGCTTTTCATTGAGCTGCTAAGCAAAGTGTTGAGCTCATCCGCTTCGAAATTTATATTTTTTTTCCCTTATCTCTGCGGATATTTCGGGTACGAGTCGATATATCTCGGGTCTCAAGAATTTCTTTGTTCGCCGGTGAATTTTTGTGAATCATGAGTTGCGGTTACAGTTGTGCCAAGTGGCTCCTTTTCATCTTCAACTTCATATTCACGGTAAGTCGCGTCACTCCTATTTCGATCGCCCGTCGCGTCATGCTCACGTACCGAGCCGCTTCTCGAATCTCGGAAAAATCGGCTTATCTCGAATATACAAGCGCGAACCGATCTTTCTCGATAACATTTTTCAAAAAGAATGCCGGCATATATCTACTCTTTCAATGGCGCATTTCCGCAACATTTCCGCCGAAGATAAACGTGTTCGATTCGATTTCGAACTTTGAAAGAACGCAGATATCGCAGGATTGTCGATCGTGCGATACAAAAATAATTTTTGTACAACACATCGTGTACGATTTTAGGTGGCAA
Source organism: Cremastinae sp. A BG-2022a (assembly GCA_030522545.1). Taxonomy (NCBI): domain Eukaryota; kingdom Metazoa; phylum Arthropoda; class Insecta; order Hymenoptera; family Ichneumonidae; species Cremastinae sp. A BG-2022a. The sequence continues at coordinate 44,541 of JAPYYW010000566.1, forward strand.
CAACGAAGATGAACGTCGTCGATATTAAAAGAATATAACAAATTGATTACAACGGCGAATGACTCGATTCTCTTCTGGGAATTGACCGCTGCTTTTTCCTCATGTATTGTTTTGCGTATGTGTGAATATTTCTGCGTAATAAGATTTAACGTCTGGCACAAATGATAGCGAAGGATACAGAAATATATGTGCATTGGTATCTAAATGACGTGTTCCACACTTTTCACCGATGATTCATGGGTTTTCCCTCTCCAACGCTCGAATGATCGCTTCAAACGTGTGGAATGCCATTAATTGCTCTTTGTTATTTCTTTTAGATAAAAACGCGTTCATTCGAAATGAAAATTCGAAAAATATAATGTCTTAAAGATGAGAAGCATATTTTAAAAAATATAGAACATTCGATCGTCGTTGACACTTGTTTGCATTAGCCGAACGAAAAATTCCAATCGATCGTGTCGCTTTAATCGATCGGCGGTTTGTTTGCGGCTAACAGGCGTCCCCAGACGTTAAATTTTCAAAATTGACGGAGCATTATGTCATTTTTTCATAATGTTCCTACTATAATTGTCTTCCAACTACAGCAAAGCTTAAAAATTCAAATGGAGTGGAAAATGGCCTTAGAAATGAAAATAAAGGCGGTCAAATTGTAAGAGTTTTTCAAGCCCCTCGAGTTTACGTTCTTATCAATGAGTCATCGCGTGTCGCGCTGGTAAAAACGTCTGAAAACCGGATACGCCGGCAAGAAAACCTCTCCTTCGATAAAACGGATGAAAAATTGTAGAAATAACAAAAAAGAATAACAAGCGGCTAGATCGAGAAAAGTGAAATCCGTGTATGGTTACATGGAATCTTTCAAGGTTAGGCTAACGTTCGCGCTGTTGGGACGACCCAGTTGTAACGTAATATATCGCATGAAAGCGGGAATCGAGTACGTGCGGCGTCCTTTTATTTACCGCGCGCAATTCACTCAAAGCGGGGGGAATACGCCTATAAGTTGTTCACAGCAAAAATAACCTTTAAGTGATGCCGTAGATGGTACCACGTGACACGTGAGTGCGAGAGAGATAGCTGCAGAACGCGATTCGTTCATACATGCAAATTATTGATATTTCGTAAAAATCCAAAGATCAGTCTATTTTTGCCATTAACCTGCGTGGGCTGAACAAATATTATTGTTATTAACAAAAAATTAAAGGAGTTTGAACCAATCGCAATTTCGAAGCGACTGTGGGATCTGCGGTATCAATTTAATCAGGGAACGAGTTACGCTGAACAGACGCATTATCAAAGTAAGCAGAGTACGAAAAATTTCTCGCAAATGGTATCCTCCCCTTTAGATTTACTGCGCATCTGTTTGAGAATATTATTATGTATATTGACTTCGTATAATAACTTTTTTAACCTTAATCTTCCTCCTTTTATGATTTTACGAGTTATTTAAGAATCGTCTTTGCTTTCCTTCCTAATATTTGCCAAAAGCATATTTTTGGTTAACCCAAATTGAAAAATCAGTAAGGTATAAATTGTGAAAAAATCGTACATAGTATAGTATGCATACGGTGACGTCCAATTTGAAACGTTCAACTTGATGTTTTTTATCTGTCAGCTAGAAAAATTAAAATTTTTATTCGGTTTTTAAGAATGTTATAAGATTTTTTTATTACTGTGCAATTACGCGTAATTAAATTGTTATTCGACGATAAATAAGTACTGAAAATATTAATTGATTGTTACAATATAAAATGGAAGATCTTTAGTGGGTGGATATTTGATATGTGAGCTCGATAGGGAATATTGTACCATACATTATTCTTGCTTGAAAAAGTGGGTCGGAAGCTAAAAGTGTTTTCCGACAACTTCCGGTTCTATATCACCGGAAGTTCTGCGATTTCACACTTTCCTGATTATTTTACGAGGTATCGATAGAAATGATCTTAGGCAAAATCTGGACCAGATTATTCCATCCTCCTTCTCAAGAGATATCTTAAGAAAACTGTTTAAAAATTTTATATCTCGGACTCCATATATAATTGATCCATGGAAAATCTGAGGAGTACTTTTTTCTTGGGAAGGTATCCTCTTTTGAATAGTGTATGATACGAAATTCCCCATCAAGGTCACGTATCAAATATTTATCCACGCGACATGCTCCGATACAAGTTTTTTTTATTAATTAACTTTTTTCATACTTAATTATTGTCGGATTGCATTTTTATTTTGTTCATTCGAAAGCTAATAAAAATACAGCCCGAACGTCTTTATTTTTTCAGAATAATAAAATTAGCTTTTGTCGTTCACGATAAAATCTATTTTCGTACAAAGAATTTAAATCGGTTCAGCTACAAGTGAAATTTTTAGCATTTGTAATGTTAATCTGATTCTGTAATTATCTTTTTACGCAAAAAAAATTTTTTTTTAAATATTATTTTTCTCTTTTTGTAGTTATGCGGGTTGGCGATTCTCATCACCGGAATCTTAATTCACCTGAAAATCGGCCATGTTTCCCAAGTGCTTGAGAACAATGTATCTTTCCCAACGTTGGGACTCATCATTATCGGGGCGATCATATTCACGGTGGCGTTCTTTGGATGCTGCGGGGCGATCCGGGAAAGTCACTGCATGATCATCACGGTAATTTTTATTTTATTTGATTTATTTCTTTGTGGTTTTTTCCAACGATAAAAGAAATTTAACTTATCTTGTTATTTCCGGTTTTTTAGTTCGCAATGTTGCTGCTGACGATCCTGATCATTCAGGTTGCCATCGGGGTCTACGCCTTCGTCAAGCTAAAAGGATTTTCGGACGATACTCTTCGAAAACCCTACCGGGACGCCTTTAACAATTATAGATTGGACGAGAACGACAAAGATCTCATCGATTGGTCACAGTCCACCGTAAGTATTACAAATTTTTTAATTACCATTCGTGGTTTCGAAAAATACATCTCTAAGATTGAACATAAAGAGGATCGATTGCACAATTTGAAGAAAGAAACGATGAGTAGATTGTAAAATATTTTTGAAGTGAAAAATAAGGAAATAAAAATCGAAAATAAAAGTAAAAATGAGAAAGTAAAAATGCAGAATGTACGGAACAACGATAAAACATGTTTCGAAATATTGACATATTTATGACTCTTACGAGAGGTAGTGGATGTTTAGAAATGAGGCAACTTTGACGTAAGCTAACTCGCTTCTATGTCCGTTGCTCGGTTCTACCTTGACAACTTCGATCAACTGTCCTGAGGCAAAAAACTGGAACGTCGTCAATATTCGATGCTAAGAGAACATTGTAATAATAGTTTATTTATCGGCGAGAATACTTTGGGAAGGGGCCCACTTTTTTTTCAACGAAAGTTTGCATGGACGTTTCATATTTCATATTTATTACTCTGCCCTACTATTTTTATTCCTCCGTTCAAGTTTTTTATGTCACTGATCGATTTTTACTTTTTTCACATCTCCAGTTTGAGTGCTGCGGAGTCGATTCTTATCGTGACTGGGACACCATTGGCTCTAAACCGTGGAGTTGCTGCTCACACGAGAACGATGATGATAAGAGCGTATGTACCAAGGATTACTATCAGGAAGGCTGTCTCGGAAAGATCACAGAGTTTGTCAAGTATTCTGGAATTTTGCTGGGCAGCATCGCAATCGGAATCGCTGCAATCGAGGTAATGAAAAAGTCTTAATAATTTTCAATCGAATATTTCCAAAAGCACGTGAACAAAAAATATTTAAAAAAAAAACTAAAATCTCGAAATATATATACCTGACGAATGTTTTTTTTTCTCGTTTACAGCTAATCGGAATAATCTTCGCTCTCTGCTTGGCGAATTCGATACGAAATGCTGAGCGCAGAGGTTACAGAGTGTGAATCTGTTATTTTAGGTTTGAACGAGAAAAGAGAGGAAAAGGAATCGACGAAGCGTCGTCGTGTCAAACAAAAATTGAAAAAAAAGGATCTTCTTTTACTCTCGTTGCTTTTTTTATATTTCGCCGAAGGGTTTTTCATACCGCATGTAAATGAACAGAAAAACTGCAGAATCGAAGAATCACTCTGGCTGAAATATAATTGCTGTGTATTTGGCACATTTACTTCTCTGCGATTCTTGAAATTTTGTTTTTTAATTATAAGATATTGCATTGAATTTTGGAGTTAATGGTGTGCGTTGTAAAATTTTGCATTGACTATTTTTCAAACTATAGTCCAGTGATTGCAACGAGAGTTTCTTTAATAAGCATACACACAAAAGCGTTTTTTATTAATTAAATTATTTTGTACTTATACGAGACGATTAATGTGGATTCTGTGGCATTTGATACGTAAATGGTTGAACAACGGATTGTGAAATTATAACATAATGTCGAAAATAAATGACGAGAGCAAAAGTATTATAAACGTCAATGACTCACGGCTTGATTATTTTTTAACGATTATTTCATGAAATGGCAGGATATCTATATAATATTGTCGTTATTTATTGAGTTCGAAGAGAAGATATATGACTTACATCTGTTTCTACGATACTTTCTACTATAATACAAGACACTATTTACAATTTGTTTTTTTTTCTTTTCTCATTCATTGGTCTTTCTCTTCCATTATCTGTTCACTTGTTAAATAATTCATTTACGTCACTAAATAGTTTGTAGTTTTTTGCACGTTTGCACGAAAATTGCATCGGACGAAAATGAGCATTCGTCGCGGGTTGGATTTTTACTTTTAACGTATTTCCACACGGAATTTTTCAAATTCCAAAAACTGAAACGTTTCTCGAGAATTAGCAAGAGTGCAACTTTTCGTACAGACGTACATTTTCTCAGCCGTTCAAATTCACGCACACCTACATTTTCACTTAAATTTTTTTTTTACTTTTCTTCGATTCGACAACAAAATTGATACTTGTTGACGGACTTTGTTTAACGAGACGCTTGAGAGAACAATAATGAAATAAATACGCGTTAAGAGAAATTTCCCTTTTTTGATTACCCAGAATAAAAAATTGAACGATCGAAAATTATTCCAATTATCCTTTTCCCGATTTTGAGATCTTCATACTCTTTATGAATATTTATATGTAACATATATCCTTCTCGTTTCTCAATGCAAATATACATATATCAGCACATAATTTATCAGTCATGTAATCGCCGATTCGATAAGAAAAGTTTAGACGATGTCTCAAGATCTATTTGTTAATTTCGTGTTTCGAAACTTCATTCTAAGCTCTGTCGCATCTTTTCGATAATCGTCCCTTCACATTCTTATTTCTTGGAAGAACAAATACATTGTATACTTGGCTAAAAACTATTCACAGTTCACTCTCAACGATACCAATCACTTTTTACACGTTTTTCCGCTAAAATTATTCTCTTCGCTCGATTTTCGCTCTCTTTTGATTACGAGAGGTCTCACAGCGGTGAGACCTTCATGAACTCGGTGGGCGGCGTTTGTACGTGCAAGTCATCGATGGAGGAAGAGGAAGAAGTTTCCGGGACACCCGGGTGACTCTCGTAAGCGGCGATATCGTCGAGGAAGTCGAAGGAGGCGACAGCTTCGCGCTCCTTCTCGCCATAACGAACGAAAAATTCGTCGCCACGTCCGATGATCGAGGGCCTCGATTGTCCCGAAGCGGAGGGTATCCTCAGCACTCGATGCGCCTGGGCTGCCGTGGCTGGAGCAATCAAGCGAAGCCGGTCAACATCCAGACCTCACTTGATCTCTCTTTTCTCTCTCTCTCTCTCTCTTTCGCTCTCATTTTTTCCCAAGCACTCCCCCTCCCTCTCTCACTCTCTCTCTCTCTTTCTCTCGATTTCTAGCCCCTTGCACCTTTTTCTTTCAGCTACAGCAGCGAAGTAGCTCGGCTTAGCGACTCTCTCGTTTCTATATTTATCTCTACCTTGCTCTGCCTAATTCCTCTTTTCTAACTCACTCTCTTTCCTGTCTTTGCGTGCGTGTGTCACATGTAATTTTGCGTTCCTTTTCCGTAATTTTCTCGCTTTGTTTTCTCCTCCTCGTCCCTAATTCTTGCTCAGGCCTCCAAAACGATTTTATTCTCCTCTAACCTGCCTTTTTTTCTCTCAATATAGCATCGAGTTCATTTTTATTTTACAGAATTTCGAAAATACCTTTATGTGTTTTCTCTTCTATTTTTAAAGTTATATCCTTCAGTAATAAATAGTCGAAAAATTTATATTCGAGTCTTGGAATTTCTTCTTGTTCTTTTCGTTCGCAGTCTATCTTTTGTTGTTTTTCGATTATTCGATTCACGCAGAAATTTATTACATCAATATCACAATAACATCGATGAGTAGTAAAAACACGTATGATGACGGACATCGTCTCATTCTTCTTTCTCGTATGTTTTTATTATTTTCGAAGACGGTCGAAGTTGTCACGAGGTCGTGTGCGTGTGCGTGTTTGTGTTCTTTTTTTATCGTTTTTATATTTCTTCCCTCATAAGTTTATTACAGAAACTGATCGTCACTAAGCCGAACTACGTAGCTTTTCTCGTGACAGTCAAAGCACACCGTGTAGGCGCTACCATCTGAACAGAAAAAACATAAGGAAATGTGCTAAACACTTTTGAAACCTTAAAAAAGCGAGAAGCGTGTAAAATGCTGCCTTCAATTTCATCCTGTCAAATCCTCACGTTCGCAGTGAGATTTTGAAGTGTTTTTTTTTTAGTAGCAAGCGTAGTTTGAGAATTTTTGCAAAGCATTGACATTATTCTTTCCTTTTTCTGAACAATTAAAGAGAATATTTGAAAAGTCAAAGTCTCGCGGAGCGGTCATGGAATATTTCGAATTCTCACGAAATTCGAACACAAAAATATACACGCACGTGACGTATCATTCCTCATTTTTATACGCAATATTGTAGATAAATATCGTATTCTTTCTTTAATTCGTTCAGACTTCGTTAATACTTGCGTTAATTATTTTTGCTTATTTCGTACGATAATTTGGCTCACGCAAACCTTTCTTCTGGCGCCTGTAACGGTGAAGTCTGTGCAGGTGGCGATAATCCGGCGGCTCGTCGCCGGAATCGCTTCCGGCTGATCCGCTGCTGCTCGACGTCGCCGACGAACTCTCGCTGCTTGCCAGCATCACGTCTAATAAATTCGCTCTAGCCTAGAAATAAAAAATGTATTTTCACGATGAAAAAAAAAAATTTCTTTTTTGTATATCCGTGAGAAATAAAGACGACGCACCTTGGGGTCGGTAAAGTCTATATCACGTTCGACGTGCACCCAACCTGTTGGACAGCAGCAAGCGAGATCCAGTTTGTCCAGGACGACTTGAGAATCTTGGGACGTTGATTTCTCTTCGCCCTTCCTTATCATTCGATTAAGCTCGTTTATGACGTCCTTCGACGTGGCGTGCTCGTGAAAACTGAGCGAACGGTCCCTTCCTTCGACAAGAAGAGCTCCTCTTGCAGGACTCACCTGTTTATCAATTTTTACATAACATTAATACATTTTTTTCTCTTTTTTCTGTACGATAAAGTAGAAAGCGTGTCAAAGAATTGTCTTCAATCTTACGACTGTGCTAGGCGTCGAGGAAGTTGCGGCTTCCTCGTCCTCTTCCGGTACCGCGACTAACTCTGATGCGACACCAGTCACACTTCCGTAATTAAGTCCAATTCCTCCCGGACAATTGATCGGATTGCTCAGTCTGTCCTCCAAAATCACCGAAGCGCCCAGGCTCGTCAGTCGTTCCACGTGATCGTTGCACGCGCTCGAAATTTCGTTGCTTCGATCCACAGTTTGTTCCATTATTTCCGGTCCGATCGCCGTCACTTCAGTCTCCGTCTCCTTCTTCCCGTCAACAATACTTTCTACAACTGATTATTTGACACATTAATTTTATCAATATACGATAAAACGTGTTTACAGAAAATTTCACAAATTTACAAACTGTTTTGACAAAAAAAAACAGTTTTTCGTTATCTAGACAATAAATTATTCTGTACCCTCAACAGTATTTTGCTGGCCGGAATTTTGTGGCAACTCCGAGAGGTACATCTGTTGTTCAGCGATGAAAGTGAGTACACTCTGGAGAGCTTGTTCCCGGTCTTGTTTTCCTCCCCTGGAAGAATTGCTGGCGAGGCTCTTGGTGCTCTCAAACTTGACGAGACGATAGAAGTCGCGGGTGAAGTCAGTCCCAATTGAGGGCGAATCAGCGTCGTCGCTGCAGCCGGAGAGAGCCGCGGAGGATCTCTTGCTCGAATTTTCGATCGCGCCTTCCTCGCTGCTCCAGGATGCTCCGGGACTGGAGGCATACGGCCAGGGGGCACCGGTTGCTCGGGCGTCCATGAGAAGCGCGACTAATTCTCCGCCGGCTCGGTCCGCGAGGTAACTCGCTCCGTTCCACAGACACTCGTTCGCGTCTTCTTCCAACTCAATCTGACTGTGTTCCCGGATCGGGGGCAACGCTGGGGTCGTCGAAGTCCCGGCATTGCCCGCCACTCCGATCGATTCTTTCCAAGAACAGCCCCCTGGTCCGGCCTCCAGCCTCACATCCTCGCTCGACAGCGAGAAACTCCAATCCTCCAGCTCAGCTCGGTCGTACTCCAGCTCGAGCAGGTCGCGATGCTGCTGGGCACTTCTACTGTCATCCAACCTGCAATTTATATTTTTAAATATTCATTGCAACTTTTTTATTTCATCAAATAACTGATATAATTTTTATAACTTGTTGTTATTTTTCTACATTGACTCTTCGTTGTCACTGCGAGTCAAAAAGCTACAAAGATGCACTCCGTACATTATGTTTTGACATTACAATATCGCATGTGAGTGGAGTCAGCTAAAGCTTGATTCGAAACATTATAGTACCCCTGCAATAAGTGTTTAAAGTAGTTCGGCTATTTGAACAAGTACGGTGAATATTCACAAATTTTTGCAGTAAATTATAGTTCAAAGTTCCCTGATTATGATAAGCACATTTTCAGGGCCTCTTGCAGGACAATATTTTGAATTATTTCATTCAAAATTTTTGATTTTTACACAGTACCTTGTGGAAGAACTCACAATAATGTAAACTGTAAAAAAACTAATCGGTGATTGAGCTTCAGAAAAGTTTCCATCATGAAGAAAAATGATCACAGATTCTGTTTATTTCAAGAAAACATTACCTTACGGCGCTTTTAAAAAAGAAAACATAAAAAAAACTTTTGTTGCACTGACATTGCACTGTAGGTAACAGCTGATTGAATTTTTAAAGCATTTCAGTACACTCACGTGATAAAAATATTTTCAATGTAAGTTTTTATTAATTTTATTAATAATTTAGACTTAAATTAAATCAATATAAATTAGTTGTCAACTTGACTACTCATATATGACGGCCGAACTACTATGTTATTATTTTTATGATAAAATTTCTATAATAATATAAATTGATTCCAATAATTTTTGTTACTGTTTGCCACGTTACCTGAGCCATTGCTGGACGTATTCGGCGTCCCATCCCTCCTCCTCGACAAGAAGGACTGAGGAAGCAGCGCCGGGACTGGCGAGGTTGTACGGGGATGAGGCGATGTTCGCCGTAGCAGTCGTCAATTTCAGATACAAGTGACTGTCGGAGAAGCTGCGCATAACGTGCTGGTACGGAAGCAATTCTTTGGTTGGCGGATAACTGTGTCTCGGATTGATACCGAGGGTCAGATTGAGCGGTAGGAAGAGAACGTCGGGATCCCCGGTGTCGACCGCGACGAGGCGAGCATCCGGCGACACGTCCGCCTCCGTTTCGTCCGTCGCTTCCTTGAGGTCTTCCAGTCCGCGAGAAGATGGCTCTTGGCGAGGACCCTCACCCTGAACGTCCGATGACATCGTCGAGTAACCCTCGTCCCGATTACCGCTCTCCGGACTCTCGCTACCTTCCTCGTCTCCTTGCTTTTGGCCTTAAATTATTATCAATATATTATCTCTTTTATCCTTTTATCCTTTCTCGTCTCCTTGCTTTTAGCCTTAAATCTTTATCAATACAATTATCTTTTTTATCTTAATACCTATGTCCAATATTTTTTAATCTTTCGTCTTATGCATTTATCTTACTACTTTCATTAAATTGCGGCAATGAAGAGCATTACAAAATAAATAACATCCTATGTTGTTCCCTGTACCATAAAATTGACTCGAAAAATAAAAAGATGGATACGGTAAAATATTTATCTTCGCTTACAAAACTCTTAATGTCTTTTACAGTTCGTTGATGATAAAAAATAAGTAGAAAAACTTTTCAGTTTTTGTGGTGGTCTCTACTGGGAATAATTACTATAATTTTTTTATATCACAATAGATATTGAAATTTCCGCTATGACTATAATTATCTTCCATCAGAAGACATTAGCTCACCAAGAATAAAGGAATAATATAAAATTGTAGGTTTATAGGACACTGTCGTATGAAACTCAAATAAATTCAACACGTTTTATAAAAATGAATTTCGTTATTTTTGTGTGATGTGCTAACATGCAAAGACTTTCTTACGATTTTATTCTACGTATTGCTTCTCTAATCACGACAATATTTTATTGATATTATGAGAAAAATGAAAGATAATTAATTTGAAATGAGTGACTGAAGTACAGGGATTTATCTTGGTTATTTAAAGTAATTACCGAGGGGTCGATTTCTGCGCGATTTCGTAGTCGCCATGACTGGAATCTTGAGATTCAGGGATCGAGGCCTGGTGAGCGGTAGCCAGGAAGGGTCGAGGCCGAACGCGGCGACGAGAGCGCCAGGACCAGCCTCTATGATACCCTGAATCAGTTCGGTAGGGCTCGTCGGGTTGGCAGCCTGCGCCAGCAGACCCGAGAGCGTCCGATTCTGGGTCTCGAGCTCCCTGATTCGTCTCTGGAGTCCGCCAATCTCCTCTCTCAGTCCCTGAAGTATAATGCATTAAATGAGATTCGGAAATTGCGCTTGAGAAGAAACGGAGATAACTTTTTACGATTTTTGCGCAACGTATTAAAAAAATATATTCACTGATTTCTCAATTTCATCATTTATCGTTATACTATTCTTTTTTCGTTTTTTTTTTTCGAGACAATTTTTTTTACAATTTCTGTGTGCGAGATGCGGTAGTCCTATCGTTATGGAGACTAGTCAAGAATGATAGGAAACTATGTAACTGACCAGACAAAATAGAAGCATGTGAGAAACTGTATGTATCAAAAAAATAATTGTAAATGACTTTTACACAAAGTTGCCATGCAATCGAATTATTATCAAGGATTTACCGGAATACCCATTATTTCTCGATAATTCGGTTGATGAATCATCCTGAAATTCTGCAAAGCGCGTTGTTAATTTACTGATTTTCAAAACAATTTTAAATTAATTTTGAAGATACATTTTTTGGATAGTGCTTCAACGATGGGACTACCTTTAGAGGCGGAAGCAGTGCGGGTTATTATTGGACGGTGTCTAAATGGGATTTAGCTAGTTTTGCGAATGAACCTTTTGGGAGAGAAGGGCTCGGACCACCTGGTTCGCAACGTCGTCCAAGCAGCGCTCGTATTGTCGCCTCTGGGCGTCCGCGTCCCTCGCCAATGCGACGTGCTCCGTCTCGAGCGTCGCGAGACGCGCGACAAGGGCCGCGTGAACTTGACCCGCACACGCAGCCTCCAGGCCACGCAATTGTCCTCGCATCGACTCGTTCTCCAGTTGAAGTTTCGCGATCTCCGCCTGGCATTGGTGAACTCTTGACTAAAATTTTATAACGACAATTTTCATTTTTTATCCTCCCAATAATCTTTTACTTCAACTCTCGACCACGGAACAGATTTTTATTCTCAAAATATATTGATATTTATGAGATTGCAAGAAACGATATTTTTTTTTGCTTCGACACATTCATTTCGAAATCTAATATTTAATTATAACATTCGATACTAAGCGCATAAAGTAGGGAGCTTGCGAAGTGGGAAATAATTGATTTTAATTAAAAAGACATTTTTTGCGAGTCGTTATTTGGCACTCGAGGCGCTTTGATCGTTCGGAGCATTCGGTGCGAGAAGTAGCCAAAGGGGAATTCTTAATAACACTCGTTCCCTCATCTCTTTCTCTTTAACGTTGTATTAGCGTTATATTTCAGCGGCAGGGAGGAAGAGAGGGCAGAGGGCTTAACGCGAAAATTAGGAATGAAGCTCGTTAGGAGCACTGCTGGAGACAAGGGGCGTTAATCGAGGGTGCATGTGGCTGATTTATAACGTTTCTCAATGGTCATACTGCGCCGAGATGCGAGCGAAAGTAGCTCGAACCTAAATCCATTTTGGAGCTCCCTTATCGTTCATATTTTCATCGAAAATTCTCGTCAAACTTCGAAAATCATTGACAAAATGAATAAATTCTCTATAATTAAGAAAATCTTTTATTTTTTAATACTAAAAATGAGATTTCGCATTTTCGAGCTTTTCGCTAATCGATTTGGTGTACGAAGGGTCAGAATTTTCTACTTTCTTTTCAAGTTCGGGTATGCAAACGCAATTCTTGAAGTTTCGCTCAGAAAATTCTTCGTTCTGCAGAATAAAAAGTTTCTGCCATATTGTAAAAAAAAATTACCAAGAAAAAAAAAGGTCTAACAGGTGTCCTCTAGAGAGGACGACTGAAAAAAAGGGGGGGAAATGGAGAAAGAATCTGAAGGATTTTTGGTAGGGAAATTCCCTCGTAGCTCGGGGAATTCTCGAGAAATATCACGGAGCTCCGTTTAGCGAGGGCGAAGAACTTATCTCGGAAGGTAGGCGAGAGCGAAGAGAGGAGATTTTTTTCCTACGGGCGAGAACGGGGAACTCGCTATTTCTCGGAGGAAATGTCACGAGTACGTTTCGTCGAGCCGAATCGTCGGGAATATTTTCTTCTTCTTCTTCTTCTTCTCCATATTATACTTTTTATTTCCCGTCTCTCGTCGTTTGGTGAACGACTACGATCGATAATAAGCGTGAATTCAACCCCATAGAGCAAATTCAACCCCGGTTACATCGTACGCTCTCCCTGTGTGTTTATTCGTACGTCGAGACACTCACTGACGACAAAATTCGATATTGAAAGCTATTGAAATTTGCTTCCCAATAATATTTTTCTATATTTGTTAATTTTTAGCTAAAATATAGAGACATTATTTTTGAGCATTTCATATGTACTTGGTCAAGGATCAATTTATACAAACTCATAGCGTAATAAAATAATATACATACATATATGTGTATGTGAAGAGATAAAAGGATTTGGTGATATTTTAAAGTCGAGGGTGGGAAAAATTGGAAAAGCGAGGTCATCGGGAATTGACGTTTCTGTCGATATTGCTCGGAAGGGCCCGTATATCGGCGAATTATTTCTATCAGCCTCGACAATCCGTACGAAATGAAAGGTACGGAGGGTGCGATGTGCAAACCTTATCCCTCCCTCCCCGGACCCTCTCGAAATGGGACGAGTCTTTTAGAATCAAACGGTCCGTAAACGAGAGATAACGCTCGCATTCTGTGCGAACAACAGTTCCCTTCCAACTTTCAAGCTTAAAGAGGATGACATCACTTTTTATCACTATAATTTCTTTTTTTTAATAAAGTTATACGATTATGCGTGGACTTACTTTTTTGAGGATTACTGTTATTTATTTGCTTCATTATTATTATTATCGTGTTATTTTCATGTTTTCTCCCGGAGGAATTTTTGACTTGGTCATTTTTTTTCAATATTTTGTTTTACTTTCGAAAAAGTGAACTCCGAATACGTTCATTGCTAATTATTTTTTGGAATAATGTAAAAATCGACTCAGATACTTGATTGTAAAATTATAATCAATCGAATTGCATTTGACTATACAAAAAAAAATTTGTTCTCGTTCGTCGGTGTTAAAAAAATACGCTCAGAGTATAATATGCGAGTTCGAAAATAATTTGTTCGTATGGATTTTTATCTTCGATATTTTCTCAGCAATTTTATATTTTTTGAGTAAATTATTAATTATTTATATAGTCACCTCATAAGATAGTGTAAGAGCGGCCCGTTCCTGCTTCAGCTGTTCGGCTCTTTGCTTGTGCTGCAACAATCCTCGTGATGATTCTTCCATTCTGAAACAAACGGAGAACTTACTAAAAAAGCAAGAGAGAGAGGGAGAAAAATGAAAACAAAGGAGAAGGCGATGATCGTTAAAGTGCTCGGCGGGAATTATTTATTTTTCCGTCGTTGCTTGCATTTTTTCTCCCATGACAGTTCGTGACTACGAAACGAGAGACGAGCTGATCGACTTTTTTCTCGGACTAGACGATTCCAGTGTACTCCGCAACGTGAGCCCAGTGTACTTGTAAAATCGATACTCGTCACACGAAGTCAATGAGGGCTTTTGACACAGTTTTTCTCCTCGAGTTTCCTTTTTTTTTCTATATAATACAGCTTTCAACAATAGACAAAAATCGAGCCAAATTTTAATGAAAAGGGAAAGTTTTTGTCCTTGCGGGGAGAATATCATACGTTCGATGTCTGCCATCGTTGGAAATAGAAATGAGAGAAGAATGCGAGATTCCTATGAAAATTAGTGAATTTATATTTCTGTATTCTATATATTTATACGAAATTATAAATTTTTATTTTTCTGTCTCTAGTTCGTTTATTTCGTTCAGTAAATTATTTCATCTACTTCTCGATTTTTTAAATAATATGCATATTCTTTGTGTATATATATGTTTCATAGAATAAATTTATTTTGAAATTTCAAAAAATGGGTGATTGAGTGTCAATTCATAATCTTTCTCCTTGACGACATTACTCGCGTTCTTTGTTTGGTTTCCTCCGGTTGACCCAGTCTCTTTTCTGTCCTCTCTCAGCGTCGAGGACTTTCTACTTGTTCGATGCTTTTTTACCCTCTCTATAAACTAAACCGATTAACCCAGTGCTCGCTTCCTTTTCTCTTTCTTCACGAGTATGTGTGCAATTTTCTTTTTTTCCCTCTTTGTGTTTTTCGTTACACCGATACCAATTCCTTCTCCACATCCTATCTTCGTCGTTACCACTTCACTCTCTGCACAGTTTTTTATACGACATTTAGGGGAGAAAAAAAATAAAAATTCTCATTTTCGCGCTCGTACTTTCTTTCCCTCTCGCCACCTCCCAATCTCTATAAAAGTTTTAGAAAAAAAGAAGACGAAGATACCCTTTTTAATCCCCAATTTACCCTTTCTCTTCGTATTTACTTTTCTTTGTTCACGTCTACTCGCCTCTTTTTCTCGTATTCTCATCCGTTCCCTTGGTTGGCTTCAACTCGCAAATCTCCATGCATACGTTCTTTTTTTCTTCTTATTCGTTTCATGGAGGTTAAAAAACTCGTCGGTTACTCGACAATACACTGTACCTCTCTCATGTTCCTAGTTTTTAACACATTGCATCGTTTTATTTCGATGTAAAATAAATCTAGAGTGGGTGTTGTTCTTCAATGTGAAGTATGTGTATTGACCAATTTTTTCATTCACATATTATTTATTAAAATATCACATTCACATATTTTTATTTAATCTTCATTTATATTAAGAATGCGTAATAAGGATATGGATACTTATTTTTCAAAACTACGTAAGGAACATTTATAAAAGATTAGAATCATCAATTAATTCCTTAAAAAAGAATAATGTTATCACAATTCGTTGAATTTTTGTTCGTCAAATCTTTTAAAAGTAAATTCTGATATTTTTCTTACTGTTTAGTGTTGAAAAAACTTACTGCGGTAAAAATTGAGGATAAAAAATCAACAAATTTTTTAAGGATGTTCTACCTTCGCGTATATTCATATAAATAGCTAGAAAAAATGTATAAATCCTCAGAATTGTCAAACTATTACTACCATACGATAAAATAAAAAAATTACGATAAAAGTTTAAAAACAAAAAAAAAATAAAATTAATAAATCATGAATGAGGATAAATGAGATGAGAAGTACATACCTTGCGAGTTCTCGTTGGAGATGATGAACTCGGGCTCGTGCTCTCTCAGCTTCAGCTGTGGCTTCTCGTACTCGAGCCTCGGCCTCCACTCGCAATCGCCTCTCGCGTTCGACATCTCGCTGGGTTGCCTCCCTCTGAAAATTTATCAAAAACATTTCACATTTAACAAATCTTCTTCCTTCCCAAATATATCAAAAAATTCTCATATATCGTACATAATTTATCAATTTTTCTTGCATTTGCATGTAAATTTATCAAGAGATTTCTCCTGAAAATTGTGTCTGTTCAAAAATTACCGCGACTACTTCCATAAAATTTGAAAGAGAAAAAAGATTTTTCTTTTTTCTCTTGACGTACTAAATTCATCACACAGAAATAAAACACCAAAAGTGATATTATTTTCTAGTATTCAACGCTATTCCTAAATTTATCCAACTATCCCAGAACACTTATTTTTTAGGGGAATTTTAGTTGTAATCGGGTCAGTGCACACCAGTGTTTCAATTATTTTTATTACGAGCTTGGTCAAGATAAGACCAGAATTTTCGACCTTTTTTCCCCGGCGAGAAGAAAGTTCACCTAGATAAAAATAGATTTACACGAAAATTGCATCGAATCGTGTGTCCAGGGGGAAAGAAAAAGAGCCCATAAATGGCGAAAATCTGTGGTAAAATTAGAATGACGTTTTTCTCCCCAAGAGAGACGAGGAATCGGAAATTTCTTGAGAGATAAAAGAAATTGGGAGAGAGCGAGAGAGAGTTCGTCGAAGATTAAACGTGTGTCAGTCGATATGAGAGAGGGAAAAAAGTCCGTGGGGATTCGACGAATATGCGTGTACGGAGGAAAGAAAAAAAAAGGAAGAAATAATGGAGAGAAGAAAAAAAAGATGCTGGTTTCGGCGTGAAACAAAAGAGCCCTCATCGATCTCCGATCTCCACTCTCCGCACTCTCTGGCGGACGATACCGCGCGAGCCGGAGCGCGAATTATTCATGAATTTAAATCCAAGTGTTGCCACGCTCCATTGGCTACACGAAAGCGAGCGCAAAAAATCTTGCACGTGCACGCTTTATGTGTCTCTCGTATACATATATACACGAGAAAGGAAATTTTCACCCTTCGTTACAGCCTCCGTGTCGCCGAACCGCGTTTCAAACGCTCGCACTAATTTTACCTTTTCTACACCAAATTGCAGATAATCCAGAGATTTTTTATTCTCACTTTCATAAACAATTACTGTACCATTATTTGCAGATTTTCACGCGTGTTTCGATAATAAGCGCAAATTTGTAATTCAAATTTCGAACAGTACTGAATTTTCTTCGTTCATTTGAAAAATTGTTTTTCATTGTGCGCTCTGATTTTTTTTTTAAATACGAATTTTTTCACGCTCTGTCGAATGGAAAATTGACGATGAACGAGAAGCGAGGCAAGAGTGGGAGATAAAAAATGCAGGAGTGAGAGTCGGTTGCAATTTTTTTCAAAGCACGGAGGGCCGAATTTTTTTTTTTCGCCCGCGCGACGGAGTAACATACGATTTTGCACGGGCACCAAGGACACTTGGAGGGGGTTTAACAAACGGCCTTTAGGGATTTATGGCGGACCTTAAATCGTACCCTCTTTATCCTCTTCCTCGTCCTTTCTTCTCTATACCCCACCTTTCCCCTCATCTTTATTTTCCTCCGACGAAGTCACTTCGAAGAATTTTTCCTATCAGCAATCACAGCTTTTATCGGCTCGTACGCGAATAAAACGTGCACATCATCGTCAAAATAATGGTGTATCCTTTATTCTTCTCTCCCAATACCTTCTCGAAGACAAAAAAAATTCTTTTCGCGCGTGTGAATTCATTCGTTATTATTTTCAAGTAAAATTCAATGATTTTAAACAAAAAATGTTAATTTCAATATCTCTATTTGCACTTTGATTTTTTTGCGAATGAAATAAGAGACCATATTCCAAAAAGAGGAAAAATCGTACACTCTGATGATATGAAATCAATAAAATAAATGTGTTACGGAGAAAAAATGTATGTCCCGATCTTTCGTCCATTATTTTTGAAAAATCGCACAATCAGTTTATAGAGGGGTGGGGAAAATAATTCAATGCCCGAGGATATCAAAGTTCGATATTGAAATTTGTAGGAAAATGATGCGTATTTTTTGCCGAGGTAGGGCGCACAGGGCCTGCGATTCATGCGTGTTTCGATGGCATATATTTGCACGCGCAATAAAGAGAGAAAGAGAGAAAGAGCATAAAGTTTGAAGTGCGCATTATAATCCCTGGGAGCGTAGGCGGGTGGTTTTGGTTTATTGTCGCAGCTGGGGAGGCCGCATGCGAGCCCTTAAAACGAAGCAATGACGAATATGTCGCCAGTCCGAGGGTCAAATTCGAGCGTGTGTGCGTACGCACTCGAAACCCAGGAATGGAATCCTCCCCCGTGAATATTATTTGCACGCGAACCGAACGATCTCGCATTCGTATGAGCCGGCACAATAAAAACCGGAAACGAGCTAACTCAGATTTCACGGGAACGATAAAAACTTCCCTACCAAATGCCAAAAAAAAAAACGTAAAGAAAAACGAAAACATTTGAAGATAATAAAAAGGTAAATATTTCAACACACGATAAAGCGTGATAATAAAAATTCATGAAAATACAACAAATGCGAGAATAACTTAACAAAACGTTGGCTACTTTGCATTTGATTTAATTTCACTCGTATACTCGTATTTCTTTTAAATTGCAAATGACCAAAATAAGCTGTGGACAAATATTTATTTATTTAAAGAAAAAAAATCAAGTTTTTTGCATAGAGGCATGGATAAATACTAAAAGAAATGTGTCGAGAGTTCGAAACAATATAATATTAAAGAAGCACAACAAGTGTTGTTCCTTGAAAAAGTTTTAATAATTTATTTAAATATTCAGCGTGTCGGAGTAAAATCGAACGAGAGAGGCTCATCGTCGATTCTTTGGAGTCTGGTCAGGGTGAAAGAATAAAAAGAGGAACGAAAAAATAAGGATAAGAATAAGGTAAAAAAAGAGAAGCGATGTTCAGCCGGCACTCACCCGGCTCTGTTTAGTAAGGTTGGCGCCCATGAGACGAGGAGCAGTAGTTTTTGATGCGCGAACGGTCAGGGGGTTCGTTCCCTCGTCGTCGGAACATCCCCGTTCAGATCCTGCAGAGGGAGAGACCCCTCCGGCTGCTCCCCAACTACGGTGCACCCGTGCGGCCACCCTGCTCTCTTTCTATCTTTCTTCAACGTATTTCTCTTTTTCACCCCCTCCCCCGGCGGCCTCCCTACCCGCACACACATATATTTTTACGCCGCGCTTATTTTCTTTCTTCCGTTCTTTTTTCTTTCCTACTCGCGCTCGATCCGCCTCGCCGGGACGCGCTAAAGCCGCTTCCCGAAACTTCGCCAACTTCAACTTCTTTTTATTCGAGAATTCGAAGAGAATTTTCCTCCCCCGACGATACTTTTAATCGTCGGAAAATTGTTTCAACGTTGCTCGGAAATTTTCCATCGGAGCTCGACGATCATATTATATACGAGTTGGAAGAATTAAAGCTCCGTATCGCGCTTCATTCGGTCTCTCTGCGTATTACGTTTCACACGTTCTCTTGAGAGTATGTACTTTTTTTTTCTCGTCTCGCGACGCTTAGATTTATCGAGATTGAATTTTATTGTTCTTTCGGCGGAAGGCAGTTAAGACACGATGTTTTTAATTCCATCATTGTTCTTCCCAACTAGAGCACTTGATTAAGAGCTGATGACGCGCCAATTGTTATAAGAATGTTCGAACCATCAGAGAGGGATCGAAGCGAAAATTGCACTCTGTCGATCATTTTCCACGCCGATCAAGCCAATTCATTCGTTTCTGCTGCACTCTCCGACATAATATACTTATTAATATATATAGTTTAAAAAATTTGTCATCAACAAATGCCACTGATGGACTTCAACGAGAGAGAGAGAGAGAGAACGAGTGGAGATAAAAAAGAAATGAAATCGATTTACGATGGCTCTCGTGTTGGGGGTGAGACAGAGTGACTAATTGCGTACGAGGACTTTCAACTCTTTGTCTGGTTCGAGGGTGCACGTGGCACCGGTGTCTGACGTCACGAATCCGATGTTTAACGCGCCGAGGACGCCGGCGTACTGAAACGATCCGGCGTTTCGTTCTCGCCGTGGAAAGTTAAAGAGAGCCTTACCCCCACCCACCCCGACCCCCTCCCCACATATAGTCGCGAAAGCTCTTGTTCCATCGTCTCGCTTGCTCCTCGTGGACACTGACTCGGAGCTGAAAAGAGATCGAGAACCGGGAGAACGTTTTTTTTATCTCGCTTTTACAGCGAAACTGTCCTCTCGAAGCCTGCGAGGATTTCGCGCCTGCGCCCTGCTCGACCGCGTCAACCAAAGTCCACATGGATTTCCGCGATGTTCAACCCCCGCGTATCCCCTTCCGATCGTATACGCGTACTCTGCTCTTTCTCTCACGAATTTGCACCGCGTTTCTCTCTCATCCCCGCAACGTGTGTATCTATCTCGAGAAAAGTACGACAAACTCGTAGTTTCTCTCTTCTCTCTCGTTTTTCTCCTTCGAGGGAAGTTCCCTTCATATTTTCTTCGAGCCAGAGGATATTTAAAAAGTGAGAAATATACTCTTCGAAGGATTCTTGCCACTATTCCGTATCGACTGAGCGAAAATTCGCGATGATTGGTCGCGTCGGCTCCGGATGACAGCCAATCGAATTTTCGAAGTGGAGCGATACGAGACGCCATCTTGTAAAGCCCGAGTTCTTTTTCCTCGTTTTACATCGAGATGACAAACGTTTTTGAAAAAGTTGAAAGCTCCGGCGAATCTCGCCACTTTTCTGTATTGACTGAGCGAGTGTTCGCACCGATTGGTGGTGAAATCTCGGATGGAGAGCCAATCGCGTTCTCGAAGCGAGATATGGCACGAGCTTTTAAGCCGTCATATTGCAAAGTGGTAAACAATACTCAAAAAACTTTCTCGTACCGGGTGAGTGAAAATTCATCGTCTTTACAAATGGAAAAGCCATTCACATAAAGCTTTTCCGGCAGGAATACGTATACCGGTACGGAGCTTTCGGAAGAGGGCGCTCGAAAATCCGCTTAGGGAAATTCGTTGATTCCGTTCGGTCCGCATCACCGTCATCAAGGAAATACCGGCGCAGAGCCGAGCCCGGATCATAACGTTCAGGATCCTAATCACAAGTGTACACGTGTACACTTTTATTCCCCAAGAAACGTGAATAAGAAAAAAAAACAAATAATTTTAGTTAAAAAACTCCATAAGGGCATGTACGACCTCTGGTATATAAATAAGCTGGAAAATGTGTATATACATGTGTATTATGATTTTTATCGAATAATATATTGTCTCAGTTTATATAAATATGCGCGACAAATTAATTCCAAATTTGATGGGCGAATGAACAGGGACGTTGAAAATTTTCATTGCGGGCTCTTATATACCTTCGAGACCGATTAAAATTTTTTGTGGTTTCAGGACGTATAATTATATCGAAGTGGCTGATTAATGAACCCGCGGGCGAGCTCCTCGCTTCGCCGGTAAAACTTCGGGTCGACTCGCTGCAAAGGGACACTTCGTAAAGTCTTCTAGTATAAACACAAGGAAATAACTTTTTTTCACGTTAAAACGAGAGACGGGAGAAAAGTAGACAAACGAAATGCTAATTAACCCCCTGGTCGAGGAAGCGTAAAAATCTCTTGTCCGTAAAAAAAATTCTATAAATAAAAAGCAAAAAGTTTTCATAAGAAATTTTTAATGAGATTCTCGAACGACATGATATCCTCAATTCTTATGATTCTTCTCTTCATTGTTCGTTTTATTCTCATTGTTTTCACGCTATTGTGATATTCTATTCATTTCGTCGTTGGGTTATGAAATTTTTCACGCAATGATATCATTTCAAAATATATTAAAAAACGCAAGACCGTAAAAAGCACATTAATATCGTAGCTGGGTGCAAATTTAGTGTAATCATTGATTACGACTCGTGAAACAAATTTTTTTCCACTGCATTAAACGAGTTCGTAAATTTAAGGAACAATGAAAACACTCATTTTGGAATAATTTTAGTAGCCAATATCATAATTCTGGGAAGAAAATTTCGGTGGAAGAAAGGAGTATAAGAAATAGGCGAAGATGCGATAAATTTAGGAAAAAGTGGAAAAATAACGTACAGCGGGTAGTGAGAGAGAACGAGAGTTCGAATTTACGAGAAAACCTTCCATTTATCATGGGCGGATAGTAATTTCGGTCGAGGAATGATTTTCTTGCTTATGAGAAAAAGTAATCGAATGCAGCATTGTTTCTTCCCGTTTCTCCTTTTTCGGGTGATTTTTGCCACAAGCGACCAATCAAATTTATTTCCCGTGATTCTCGGTAAAAATAAATCTTGGTGATTGGGGTGAAATTCGTTGATGAGAATTTTTTTTCTCAAGGAATTAACTCTTTTTTTTTCAATGATTAAAGTAAAGAAAAAAAATGTATTTTTATAAAAACTGCAAATTCTATTATATCTTTAGAAATTTCAAATGTTAACATTACATTTTTAAATAAAATGTCTTTCGATAAAAATTCGTTATAACATTTATGAAAACTTAAAATACTAAAAATTAGTTACAAAAATTACGAGTTCGAGAAAACCGTAATTTTTCAAGAAAATTTATCGAAATAATTTTAAAAAAATATTTTACCCCTAAAGTTATCAAAAGTACATTCGTAAAAAAATTGTGTTTTGACCATCGAGTGCAAACTACTTTAAGGGGAGATTCATTTTGCATGGAATTGCCTGTAGGTGCGACACGAGGAAAAAAGGGCGTTCTCGCGGTCTCGTTCGATTTTTCGTTCGCGGCGCACCGATATTCACGAAAAATCGAGTCTCGGCAATCGCCCTAACGCCCGGCATAAATCAGGCGAGATTACTCCTTGAAAGTGGATACTCGCGAGCATTTCTATACCATCGCACCTCCCTTCCCCCAACGTTTTTCATTTTTCTCTCATTTTTTCCCTAATATGCCAAATTTTATTCTTCCTTCGCACCACGATTCTTTATAATGGGCCAATTTGTTTCATCATTTTTTTTCTTCAAAAGCGATTCAAAGAAATGTCTTCATAACGAATACAAATTGAATAAGTGGATTTTTCTGGAATTAGGTAGACAGTTTGTAACTTGAACCGAAAGTTTTTGTTCTCGAATAAAATAATTATAATATAGACCAAAAAATTTCCCAACTCGTTTATCTTGTATAGTTATCATTTGATATCATACGTTTTTCTAATTTCTTATTTATAGAACTTGTTATTGTAAGTAATAAAAAGCGCGAGAAAAGATGATGAAAATTACTAAAATGATTGATTTTTTATTTGATTTGGTTTGATTTTTGCAATATATATAAATATATGTGCGAATATATTATGTTTTGGGAGCGAAATGCCTCGTGTGAGGATTCTGAATAAAGTATTACATTATGGTCGCGTATATGCGGGAAGGAGGGTGATTCTTTCCCTGCGCGATCTTACGGGCTTGTTTTTGTCATAATACTTTATAGTCCTGGGAAAATTGTGAGGGAGGTATTGTCTTCCTTCTTCTTTCTCTCTCTCTCTCTCTCTTCGCCATAATCCTCACTTGTTTTCTTTTATCTCTCTCACTCTCTTTCCCCTTTTTTTTCTCTCTCCACGCGTCTACGTTTCTCTTCCTGGTTCTTTGCCTTTATTTTTTTTCCTATTGTTTTTCGTCTCCAATTTCCCATCGAGCTTTCCTCGAGCTTCAAACGCAAACTCGACACTTTTCTCGAGCGCTCATAATACTCTTTCTCTGCTCAAAGATATTTTTTGGATAACATTGAATAAAAAAATTTGGATAGATTTTAAGAATTTGGATTAAAATTTAAGAATAAAAAATTAAATTAATTAAAAATATCATTTGGGCAATAAAATGACGGAATTAGATTCGAACTGCGAATTCTTTTCGAAAGAAAAAAAATGGAAAAATAGAGATCTCACCTTATTGACTTGACGTTGAAGCTTCGTGATCGTCGTTCTGTCACGTTGCGTCGCTGCTCTCTCGTTCACCAATAACTTCTCAAGTTCCTGCACTCTTTCTTCCAATATTTCCTGCAACAAAAATAAAATAACAATTAGAAATTTTTTTCATTCGACAATATACAGATGTAGTTCGCTTATAATTTCGCATGAGAAAATTGTGAAGAGTTATCGAAAAAAACGAATTAAATGCGTTTAAAATTATTTTAAAAAAAAGTTTAAAGTTGGAGAATAAACGTGGAGAAAACACGTTGGAAAATCGAGAAGAAGTTCGGTTTTCATCGCTGCGACCGCTCGTAACCGGGTTTAAATAGTTTAGAAATTTGAGAATCGTGGATGCGACGAAAACTCTTTCACCACTGTCTCCGTTCGCGACAGGGAGTAGTGATTTTCGTATGCGAGGTCACGTATACTCGATTCACCCTCGGAATCGTATACGAGAGCACGTTTTGCTACTTCGCCAGTGTGTATACGCGCGCGCGCGCTCGCCGAGGAAACGATAGGACACACAAGGCCCTTTCGCGTGTCCTTATTGCGCACGATGCATACTCGACAACTTGTCCCCGACGATGGGGTGCGGATGCGAGATTAAAAGAATTTTTTTAACCCTCGTCATATAATGACGAATTAATTAGGACCGGAGATAAATTATTAATCTTTATTATATCTTAATTTTATTTTGTAACGATAAGTGGCATCAACTAGATTTTAGATTAATTTAAACATATACTTTAGGCTCTGAAAAAATATTAAAACCTAATACAATTTGTGGGAATAAATAAAAAATGGACGTAATCTAATATCAAAAGTTTTATATATTATTTAGCATAATAGTCACTTTATTATAATATATAATAAGATGAGAATTGCCATAATTTTCTCTCAATGAACGCACTTTTTACCGCCCCCGTGTCCGCCAATTTGGTCGATTGAAGCCGTTCAGTTGATTAATTCAACCAAACTTTTATCCCGGTGAGAAATAAATCACGCGGCAATGCTAATTTTGGACATGTGTCTCGTTTGGAGCCAGTCATAAAATAATTTAATCGAGTCAACTCGTGCCCCGATCGCGATTAATTATTTTCATCCTCGATCTTTAAATAGCAGAGTCCGCACATCCTCACGAAGGAAAATATACTTTCGAATCGCGCACGGGATTTCGCGAAGAAGAAAGTGTTTCTTAATGACTGAATAGCGGAGCAGGACTCGACCGAGGAAATTTTCGTCTGTATTATTATTATCATCAGCTATCCCACACATCTGAGATGATTAATTCGCGTTGATTCGCAACAGGGCCTTCGCGAACGCATACGAATACGCGTGCGTGTATAAATGCATATATACATAAACATCCATATGTATAGACATTAACATCGTAAAGACGCTGCAACGTATATTTGTATGGGAGAATTTATACAAATTTATACGGGTTTTAGTCTGCGTGTGTGGATAAATATACATGTGGATGTAAATGGGAGTAATATTGGGTGTGCGTGGGTGGAGAAATGGGCAGACTTCAATTATCTCGTTCAGCGCTTTCCTCGGCATGTATAAATTAGCCAGGGTGTTCGTAATACGCGCAGGGCTAGCAGCCAATTATTCGACAAGGGACGACGACACGAAAAAGAGACGGAGAGCGAGAGAGGTGCATTATCAAAGGGACGCGAAGCACGTCAAGAGAAACGTTCAGTGTTGCGAATAGAGAGCAACGCGTATCCAGAAATTTAACGCAGGTGCTCTCCCGAGATGACTGAGGAATTGCCAGAGTGAGAGTGCGAGGGAGAGAGAAAGGAAAAGAGGGAAATCTCTGCTTCTGGCGTGTATGTAATGCGCGTATGTGAGCGCACCGCGTGCATCACGCATCGTCGGGCACACGATATGGTTCTGTTTCTACTATGCCAATTCGTGCGTTTGACATAAATTACTCGTCCCTTCTCCCTTCCCATCCCTTTTATCTCCGAAATAGAATAATAACTGCGGAAGGACGATATCCGCTTTTCTCCCTATTTTTCGTACCAAATACATCACACAAAACGACATTACTTTGGTATAAATTATTATCAATGTGCAACATATACACGAAAAAGCTTATATGAATTGTTAATCGTGGAAATTTCAATAATTAATACGATACGAAAGTACTTTATTGTGCGCGGTGTACAAAATTTGCTCCAACTTTTCAATTATATCGTTGAGCGAATGATCCAAGTTAATTTAACGAGAGAAGCGAATTTTTGATATTCCAAAAATGTGTACAAAATGCAATTTCGCGAAACGAGGAAAATGGGAATTATGACGTGAAAGGGGAAGTGAGAAACGCGCAGAGGCAAAGAGAAAATACGAGAGGGGGATGTGTATGTATAGAAAGGGTGAATGTAACTCCAACCAAAGAGACGTTTTAATTTACGTCCTTTCAGCTTATACCGATCAAACTCTCTACTAAAGTCGCGCATTCGCCATACCTATCGTTCTCAGGTTCCTTTTGTTGCCTTTGTCCGCAAAGTATATGACATTTCATTTATTCGCCTTGTGCCTAAAACCCCGTGAATCGATATTATTGTTCTTTTGTCAATGTTTACACTCTCAGTCGCGTATTTTTTGCAATAACAGACTCAACATTGTCTATACCGAACTTATTTTTTTTACCTTTCGTACCTTTCGTTCGTAATTAATTTTATATTGATCGTCAATTTTATGAGTTTATTATAATCTCAATTTATAAAATAAAAAAAGAAAAGAATACCAGAATATTTTTTCTGGTGTAGAACAATTTCTCTTCGTAAAAAACAGTTAAACATAAAAATTTTGACAGGATGACGAATCTCAAAATGCATTAGTAAAACATTGATGTGTGTCCAATTCGAAAGTAAATTTATCAAAAGTCCTTCTATGTATACATAGAAGGACGCACATTCGTATACGAAGTGTAAGTATATTCGTGTATGATCAATGGTGTTTCTAAGTGGCACACGATAGAAAAATAATAAATTCAGTGCCAAGAATATTTGTAAAACCTAGAAAAAATGCTTTTACGAGATTTTTCCACAAATTTTTCGGGTTGAAAATAACGGAAAAATACGATGCCAAAAATGAAAAACAGGAAAGAAGATGGATTATTTTTTTCAATAAAAAATAAGAGAGTGTATTTTCCATAGTGCTGACTATTCAGATAAAATATCAAGTATATAATATTTACAGTTTGGACGCGTAAATTTGGAGATTATTTTCTTGAAATATTTAAAAAATATATAAATTCAGTTGCAGGTATATCTTTATATAGATGTACAAACATTGGAACGTTTACTTTATAAGCGAGCTTTTGATTTTCCTTTTCAAGCAGAACGCCGCTTTTCTGCATATACGTAAATATTTGGTTTTTTTTCGATCTTTTCTTTTTCGTTACGTTTATTCCTTGAGACACGGAGCGTAATGGTATGGTTAATATGACGGAGTGTAATGGTATGTTGCAGAATTATTCAAGAGTCCCCGGAGCCAAAATATTTCCGAGAATTTTCTAGGCTGCATGTCCCGCTTGGGAGTGAGAGAGCGAGGACGAGTGAATGAGAGAAAAAAAAATATCGCGTCGGGAGCCTTTTGGAGATCCGCCAAGGAATTGCGCGTACATCCGCATACCATTTTTTTTATCGCGAATGAAAGAGACTCCAAATATTTTCAGGTGTATTACGGATACTTTTTGCTTCAACGATTTTTTATTTTTTTTAATGTTCCCCGGTTTCTTTTATGGAGAAAAAATACTGTAGTGATTTTTAGAATTAAAGGTTTTATTAAAGTGCACATCTCTGAATTTTTTTTTCATTTTTACCTAATAACATATTCCTTCATTTTTTTCTATATTGTCGATAAACAGTAGTATAATTTTTTTTTACATAGTAATCAATTAATCGTGTCACTTTCAATGTATTGCTTGAAAATGTTTATTCGCATTTCATGAAAATATTGCGTGCGCAAAATAAGAGATTAGTTATTGAGTATAATAGAATAGGGTTCATCTTTTCAATATTCCTGCCAAGTATAAGAATTTTTATGTGGAAGATCGTATACAGAGAGTCTTGTTACGAAAAAATAAGTCTGTCGTGGAGTTTCAGTCTGAGTCTACCTCCAAAGGGAATCACGAAGCCGGTTCAGTTGGGAGCTACTTCGAGGGTTGCTCAGATTCCACCAAGTCGATCCTCGAGAACAATGGAAGGGAAGCTTGAGAAGAGAAAAGGGGTGAAGGAAAGTCGCCGAAGAGAAATAAGGGGAAGAAGAAAGTGGTAAGAAGAAAGAAAGTTGTTGAGAAGACCGGAGAGAGACAGAGAGTAAGAGAGTGAGAGAATATGCAATAGATAAGAATAAGCAGGGAGAAAATTATTGAAAGAAAAATAAATAAAAAAGGGCTGAAGAATATTTTTGATCGATGGTGAGAACAAAAACAAAATGAATAACGATAAAAGGAGCAGATGAGAATAGAAAATAGCATGAATATAAATAGGAGAAAAAAATGAAATAAAGGGCGATAAAAAAATGAAGGCGACGAAATTTCGGCCGGGTGAAAGATGAGAGTAGGGAAAACGAAGCTTTAATAGAATGGAAGAGTCGTCTTATCGAGTGTCTTGAGAGTATGGCGCGCCGAGACGCGAGAAGACACCAGCAGCAGCAGTCTGGGCGTTCGGTTCTCCGAGCTTTGAGGGAGGTTGGACAGGTGGCCGTCGTCGAAACTTCCAAACTTTCCCTCCTCCGTCTAGCCGGCTTTCAAAATCCTTTATCCTCGCCCCGATCCCGCTCGCTTTCCCTTTTCTCTTCTCGTTACGTTCAAGCCGGGAGAAAACGCGAGATCGCACCCCGCGGGAAATTGAGAAACAACGGCCTCTCCGACCCGAACACTTCTCGCGGATGCCAAATTTTCAAAAACTTCTCAATTACGGACATCAATCTTCCCAATAATTTTCGTACGCTCATATTATATATATGTATACGTCATTTTTTTCATTTTCCCTCATCGTTTCAGGTCCCCGACAAATTTTTTCTTTTGCAATATTTGTCACTCATTCGTCTCTCATCCTTATTTCACATTCTGAATAAATTTTTGCAATATCGCATCGTAATCTGGGCATTTTTCATTGAGAAAAATTGGCGTCAAATCGGTAATATCGGAGACTGACACGTTCCGTCATGCATGAGAGATCGTTGATCAGGTTTCGAAGAGAAATTTTCTAGCGAATGGTGAAGCAGAGAGGACTGAGGGGGAGAGAAGGGGAGGGGGTTTGAGGCAGATCGAATTTATTATCAGTGCCAGTCAGCGATCTGCTGGGCGCGGAGAGAGCGGTAGCAAAAAGGGCTCTCGTCTGCGGAGGCTTTGTCGTTCCTCTTTGCGCCGCGCGTGAGCTTTCGCCCGTCAAGGGGACGCAAAAAAAAGAAAAATTTCTGGATATATACAGAGGCGGATCCGATGAGGGGCGAAACTTTGCGAGAGGGAAATCGCAGCAGCGACGGACGCGTTTCACTAATCGGGGAAACTCTCGAGGCCCTTTCGCCGAAATCTTCCCTAATCGTCCATCAGATTCTCATCCCCCACCCTTGCTCACTCTCTCTCTCTCTCTCTCTGCTTAATAGTTTTCGAGCCGAAATGATGAATCGAACGCTTAACGAGGGTTATAAACTCGAAACTCTCTGAACCCTCACTGGCCCTCGTTCCTCCCGAATAAATCCTTTTGCGCGCGATTCTAAATCGAGATTACTTTGCTCGTATATATAGCCCACTTAGGACTAATCTGCGTCGACGAATCCGTCAATTATTCCAATTCAAAAGAAAGATCGAATGTAAACATTTCTTACACAATCAACCATCAGCTATCTATTTGAATTTTATTGTGTAAAAAAGATTCATCAGATCTTCATCAATGTCGTAAAATTAGTAAATTTCCATGCGATACATATTGAATTAGCTATCGGACCAGCTCAAACTTTGTATATGCTAAGTCCACGGATGAAACTTTGCGCTTCGACCAACTTCGAATGAAAGTTAGTACATTGAAAATTTAGTTTATTCCGAGGTTCTTGCCAATTAAAATAATTAGTTTTTAAAACATTGGTATATAGCTGTTTTATCAAACGCTTTGTACCCACGCAGCGAACATCGGTCCAATGTAAAAACTGGATGTACAAACTTTCTCAATTTATTCATACTACAGAATTTTACTCATTATTCAAACGAAAAAAAAAATTCATAACCCGAAGAACCTTTATCATTTAGTTATCGAGATTTTAAAAATTAAGTTGCAACTTTTATTTCAATACAGGTTATTTTCATAAAAAATAAAAAAAAATAATGTCTCAAACAATGTTTGCATGCGACTCCTATTTTCACACGAGAAAATCTAGAGTGGAAATACTGAAGATTAGATAAAATTTATGAGAGCGATGTAAAATAGTAATAATTGAACCTCCGAACCATGCAGTCTCCATAAAATATCGTTTATAACTTTTTATGCCAAAAAACTTGACTTCAAGAATTTTTCATTAAAAAATGAAGCAATTAATTTCGATAAAATATCGAAAATAGTAATAGAGAGGTTAATTACGTATCAGTTTGCATAAAATAAAATTGTTATTAAAATTAGATTTGCATTAACGATCACACTATATATATGAGTTTGAGAAATTTCAGCAACTTCGATCTTCGAAGGTTTCCTCAATCGTTGGTAGTTCCGAACAGGGGTGGAGTTTCGACAAGAGTTTCTCGTCTCGAGAGACGAAATCCCGGGAAAAGGTGAAGGGGATGAAAAAGAAGATTAGAATAAATTGAAAAAAGAATGGAGAGCTAAAATATTATAGCGCATCTTCGAATATGTTGTATATAATTATATAATGTGTATTTATCATTCTATAATGATAGATTTATAAAAATTTTATGTATATACAAGCAGCAATGCGGCCGCTTTTTCCATTTCGACATGTTTGAATTGATATTTGCGATTCTTTTAGATCCATATTTCATATAACTTCGCATAATAAGCTCAATCCGATGAATTGATTATGATAGCTTCATGTCTTTTTTAAAATAGGATGTTTGAACGCAAAGTTTGCTGTAGATAGCAAAAATGCTACTTATTTGGGGCGAAATTCAAGAATTTATATATTGAAAAGTTGAAAAACTGATCCAAAAGTCAGTTTTTTGGCTCATTCAATATGAATTCTTGAATTTCGCCCCGAATAATTATCATTTTCGTTATTTACGGGAAATTTCCGATCGAATAGGCTCTTAAAATC
>JAPYYW010000567.1:0-48226 GCA_030522545.1 Cremastinae sp. A BG-2022a
GAACGAGACAGCGAGCGCGAAGCGCGCACGGAGTGGGGGGCCATAAAAATCTTCCCCTTGGGGGCTTTTGCGTTCTTATTGAGGTAGTGAACTGTATATCATTTTGATGGGCAAAAATTTTAACGTATGCCCATTATTATTATTATTATTATTATTATCAGAGTGACGAGGAAAAAAGGTTGCGAGAAAAAAAAGCGATGCGAGTTTCTCAAATCCGGCGCGAATAAGTATCGTCGATTCCTTTGAAGAGAAGATAACGGTGGACGGGTGGAAATCGCGAGAGCTCCGACAATAGGAAGGAGAATAAAGAAAGTTGGTAAAAAGAGCAAAGAGATGGAACAGAGACGGAAAATAAAGACGCGAGCACGGGGCGACAGGCTATGAAAGAGGATCAAACGGTGTACGAGCTTTTTCAAGTTACATCCACAAAAGCTTCCTCTCTGCGACGACCATTTCCGTGTGATATTAATTCCAAAGAAGTTGCCTTGAAAACGATTCCCCCCGAAAGCACTCTGACTTTTTTCCCCTCTCTTCGAGGCTTTTCCAAGATTTGCATGACAATTTGAGAAAATTCAGAAGGGACCGTGCTCCGCCACCAAATCCGAATCATCAATAATAAAATATGAATATATATGTACGGATAAGTTTATATTATGTATATATATGTGTGGTTATACACATATATATATAATGCTTTTTTGTTTGATTTATATTATTCCAATGATGTTCGGGCGGATCAAAAGAAATAATATCCTTGAATTTTATGAACAAATATTTTTTCAAAATAATTGAAATTCTTTGCTCGGACAATATATTCCACGCAGAGACCGACAGAAAATCTTATTTTAACTATCAACACATTTCCTCATCGGGAAGAAAATAAATATAATTCAAACTGTGTAATTATAAAATTCTTTCATCTCCATTTTTTCCTTATTGTTTTATATACTTTACGACTCATCTTTGACGACATCTCTCATTTTTGCACTATAATTTATATACGCATTTCTTTTTGTTCTAAATAGAACGTAACAAATGGTGATTTAAATTTAAGACTATACGGCTAAATAAAAAAATCTTATTTTTATATACGCAATATATTATATATTGTCAGAATATATTAATGCGTTATTGTGAACTTTTGACAGCTTTACATTCGTGCGGGAATTTCACAGGAATCGAAGTTTGATCGTTTGTTCCATAAAGTATAGGATCAATCGAGATCTCGCAAGAAAATGGGTTCGACGCGAAGCTTTGCATTTTGCGAGGCTGAATGGGCGAATAAATCACGTGTCCCACTGCAAATTTGTTGATGTCATTGGACGGAATGATTGCGCAGGTCGAGTGGTTGTTCGTGTCGCTTGCCCGCGCAGATGAATTTCTCCAGGCTTCATCCTCTATTCGCAAGCATTGCGCGCGTTCGAAATATCTCGGAAATTCGATCCGTCTCTCGCGAATACGCAAATCGTTAAGTATGCACCGCGAATGCAATCCTCATCGATCGCCGCGCCGCGGTCACTGTGTGTGCAAGATCCTCTTTCATTCATCAATCCTCAAGACGCGTACACCCTGCTGCCCGTACGCTCAACCCCACACACACGCATACTCACTATCAAAACTCGTATTGTTAGAGCGAGTATACAATCAAAGTCCATGATTTATCGACTTACTCTCTGTCACTTCATTTCAACGTTTTATTCTCTCCCGTCCATTTCAAAGAATTTAACGAGACACTCGTCATTTCAATATACTTTGAAATATCCTGAAAATTTTTCTAAAATAAATTCACTTATACATATACATGTGGAAAAAATAAACATTATATGATAGAGCAATTTTTTATACAAAATTATCATTTTTAAAATACACGTAGCTTTAAAAAAAACATAGCACGTACACGTAATGAAATGTTTTACCGCCAATGAGCAAAATGAAATAATAATAATAAAGTACATAAATATCGAATACATCAATTTGACAATTATATCTTAATTAATAATCAAGAATGAAAATAGTCTAAGCAATAAAAATGAAAAGTTGTTTAAAAAGTATAGTCACGAGTGTTATCTGAATATATCGTGTTTATTTATGCGCAAATATTCTGGAAATACGGACAGTAAATCGAAACTCAGTTCATTGGAATCCCTTGTATTCGTAATAATAATGAACGTAACATATGTACATATGAGTACGTGACATGAAATTTTCATTTATTTGAGCCTCTGTAAATAGCCCCAAACGAGTATCCGCACCATAATATAACTCTTTCACCGTTTTCCGCCAATTACCACCAATTCATGATGAATCAAGTTTCATTACCCGAGTGAATGTGTTTAACTTCAAAGTTTAGTAGTTTTGTCCGATTCAATGCACAAACACGGCACGTTTGTGCTAATTTTCCAACTAAATAATGCAAAAATCTAGATCAACCCCGTGCGTCTCATTTCCATCATATGTAATATGCATACACGATCAATTGGTTTCATTAATATTGACGACAAATTTGTTTTAATGGAGAAAAAAGAACATTGGACGAATGGCTTTGCGGTGAAGCGTTCTGGAAAACGCATAGTTCTTTTATCTCTGCAAATATACTTTCTACTATTGGGATTTGATATGGAGGCGCGTGGCTATAGGGTGCACTTGAGTAGTATTGAAGAGTGCGCATGCGTAAAATGTATGTATACTGTCTCAAATTTTCACACCATTTTTAGTTAAAAATTTTCCACCAGATGTCACATTGACTTTTGTCAGATCCCAATTGGGATTAAACTACCGCAAGAGTTCACTTCTTCAGATGTATTACGTGCGTCGTATGTGCACGTATATGCTTCCACACTACTCAATTGAACTTTTGTCGCCGCCATATTACCTCAAGCCACACCTCCATGTTACATCTCAATATATTATTCAGATTATTGCGTTTATTTTCGGGACGATTTAAGTTTCAAAATAAGGCAAACTTCAGTCTGAGCGATACATATAGAAGAAGAAAAATATAAATAAATAAACGGAAAAAGTATATGAGCTGCGTGTGAATAAAGAGGTCTTGGCTTAAATTTGGCCCTCGTTTCGTGCGGTTTGGATCCGCACCAGAGCTCGGGCCCGAGTCACCGCGATGCGCTCGCTTATACGTCCTACGTCGTTGAGCCTTCGCCGAGCCCCGGTACTTGCGACTAATTGCGCCCCTGGATTCTCAAGGGTTAACGATAAGCCCGTCCTCCTCGTCCTCGCATTTCTAGACTCTGCATATATGCCCTGCTCGAGTTACTGTAAATGCTCGTTGGACTGATGAGATCCTCTACTCCAAGGCCGAAAATGACGAGAGAATCAGAGAAACCTGAGCAATAATCCAGCCAAATTACATTCTAAGCTGTCCTCGTTAATTTATGTCTTCTGCACGTCCAATTTTTTTTTTATTTCAATTTATTTTTATAACAATAAATTTATACTATATAGATATTTAGTTCAATATATGTATATTACATTTATATTAAATGTCATTCTTAAAAAATGCATGATATTAATGTACATTAGAAATTAATTCAAAAATGTGTATAGCGACAACAAAGAGACATATCATCAGCAAATATATGAGCAATTCCACTTCAATTCAACGACGATTTTCGGATGACCTCTTCGATTTTTTATATTTTTTAAAATGCTATTGTAGATGCAAAATAAAGTATCCATGTCAGTTTTTAGCTCTCTATCTTGACGCGTACAGAAGTTTAGTAAATTTCTTTAAATATTCATAGCTTCTACAATTAAAATATCGTAACTCAATAGGGGGTCATTTTTTTGTTTTTAATGTACTTTTTGGAAAAAAAATTGAGAACTAAGAAAAACATTTTTTTTGTATCTTTTTAGCCGGTGTAAGATCAAAAATTGAATTTTCTTTCAATGAGACCACTTCGATTTTTTTTTTAATTCACAAAATTTTACGTAAAAAAAAACAAAATTTTTGGCCCAAACCGGAGATGGGATTCAAGTAACTTCGTATCAAAAAAAAATATTTCCACAGTCACAGAGCGAAAAAAGATTAAAATTACAAAAAAAATTAAAACATTTCTTTTTTTTGATATAAAGTTATTTGAATCTCATCTTCGGTCTGGACGCAAAAATTTTGTTATTTAATGTAGAATTTTATGAATTAAAAAAAAATCAAAGGGGTGTTCCATTGAAATAAAATCCAATTTTTGAGCTCAAAATGACCAAAAAGACACTAAAAAAATTTTTTTCTCAATTCTCAATTTTTGTTCCAAAAAGTACATTAAAAAAAAAGAAAAAAAAATTAACCTCCCATTGAGTTACGATATCTTCATTATTGTAGACGCTACAAATATTTAAAGAACGGTATGAAACTTTGGTACACGTTAAGATATATAGATGTCTAAAAATTGGTATATATACTTTATTTTGTATCTACAACAACATGTATTAAAATTTTTTTTTTTAATCGACAGGATCATCGTGAAATCGTCGTTGAATTGAGATGGAATATCTCATGTATGTATATATTATAAAAAAAACCACCGACCATGATACTTGTCTCTCATAGTTAAGGGTTCATTTGTCTTGAGCAATATGCAGACGTCGCGCTGCACAATAATTATTCTGAATGAAGTGGAGTTTGCACATGAGCGAGGAATCGCCCGGGCGAGTTTCTTTTTCGCGTGCTCTCGTCGCCGGCGCGTCGTAGTCGCGGTGGCTCTTCCGCATAACGAAGTACGCTTGTTATTCATTGCGCAGCAGGGGAGACTTCTGGTGTAGTTTAATTTGCATTTATATTGTATTAATTTAAGAAGAGCAGGGACGGAAGAGAGGGAGGGAGGGAGGGAGCAGGGATCGCGAGAGCGGGAAAGTGGAACGGGAGAAATGCGCCTCTTCTGACGTTTCGCGCGCGGTCGAGCCTCGCCGCGCGCCGCACGCCGCCTTCGAGAATCGCCTAGGCCAAACGGAAAAATAACGAGGAAGCAGTGCTTCAACCCGGGTCGCTTCAATTTTCTAAATTGCTAGTGTTATAGAAAGGCGTGTCCGCCGCGCGCGGAATGGGCGCAGTTTAAACTCTCGAGATCTCCGTGAATCCGGACCCGTCGCTCATCTTCACGCGTGCACGTCTTTTATTCACCTTTTACCAATGAGAAATGAGTTTACTCACTCTGCAATATAATACAAATATATATACTATATATAAAGGAAAAACTGCGTCGAAATTACCGCGATTTACAATTATATAGTCCATTGTATATACTTTTATATATCAAATCAATTTTTTTTCTTCAATTTCATATAAATATTATATGCGTGTATTTAATTGTTAAAATAAAATAGCGAATGATATTTGGGAAGAGCATCAGAGAAATGGACGTCTATGAAACATAATCTGCGGTGCTAAAAATGAAAGACATTGTGGAATATAAAAATGATAAAAAAAAAGCAGAAAAGAAGGTGAATTGGTAAAATGGCAAGTTTGCGGTTCTCATAGCGGCATTGGCAGGTCGAATCCCCCGAAGTGTAGCAGAGGAGAAAGGATATAGATAGGCGCACACTTGACTCGAAGTGGTCGTAAACTCGGGCAACGAACGCGCAGAAGCTTTTAGCAGGGCTCATCACATTTTTCCGCTCAGCTCGTTCGGAAGTGGTGCTCCGGCGTGGAGTTGATGCGGCTTGTACTTGAAGCGCGGTGCCCGAAATTGCGAGGCTACATGACGAGAGAGAGAGAGAAAGACAGAAAAAGGTACACACGCTCGAGCGCTACGTCATGAAAGACGGAAAACTGTAATTTAGGTTGGCCTGTTTTACGATCGTCCGAGAGGATAATGCGAGACGAAAGCAACGAGGAGAATCCTTTGCTTAATGAAAGCGAAGTCTATATCCGTCGGCAAACACCGGCCAATACCAGCGAAAAGAAAAACGAAAAGAAATACATTTCTTCCCTTTTTCCGGGCCTCATTCCCGCGTAATATTACGCGAGATCTGTCCCTGACAAGTTTACACGGAGAGTATATACCAGCAGCAGCCACCAGCATCAGCGTGCGCTCTCTCAATCCTTTTTTCTCATGCCAACTAATTTATCATCACCCAAGCCAATTATATAATATGCCAATAAAAAGAGCAATGAGAATTTATTATTTTTCTTCCAACTGCATCAGTTTGACTTTTCTTTTTTTTCATCTTTTCATGTTCATCATCATGAGAATTCAATCGAAATATACAGTATATTATATATATCGTGTGTAAAAAAAATTTGTACTATTGGGGAGGGTATGGGCCACGACGGCCCCCTTAAGCCGCTAAATATTATTATTGTGACTTTTAACCTCTAGGTCAACCTAATTTAGTTCCATCTTAAATAAATTCATCAAAGATTTCAACAAAAATCAAAAAAAAAATTTTTCTGGAGCACGATGCCCTCCCCCCCATGAAAAAGCTTAAAAAAAGCTTTTTGTTAAAAAAAATTATGTTAACGATAAAAATATTTTTCCGAACTTTTTTATTATTCCATGAATTTGAATTTTATTCGAAAAAAATTTCTTTAGCTGATGCAACCTATGTTTCGCTCTACCCC
The DNA here is from genome assembly GCA_030522545.1 of Cremastinae sp. A BG-2022a. NCBI lineage: Eukaryota > Metazoa > Arthropoda > Insecta > Hymenoptera > Ichneumonidae > Cremastinae sp. A BG-2022a. The sequence continues at coordinate 6,572 of JAPYYW010000567.1, forward strand.
TATCCTGATTTTATTTAAAACAGTAAATTTACTTCTAATGATTCCTTATTTGTAATTAAAATAGTGTATATAGTTCAGCTAAATTTAAATTTGAAATTACCGCTGTATATAACACAGCATACCGATAGTTGTATAGTAATAGTTTTTAACGCTAACATCGAGTGGCGCGTCGAACATTGAAAACATATGTGATTTCATTATTTCATTATTATTGAAAATTTCCATTCCATGTTTCATTTAAAGTTTAATTTTTATTAATGTTAAAAAAAATTATTATAAATTTTAATTAATGTTATTGTTGAGTTGTTAATTTTTTGTTTGAATAGATAAGTACTGTTTTAAATTTAATAAATTGTGTTTTTAATTTTTCATATACTATGTAATTTGATTTTTTGTTACATTTTCCAGTTTTATAAAATTTGTTATATATTCATTTTACCTACGATATAGTCCATGTTCATTGGCCTAAAAGGACCTTAATGAATGAATTCTTTAAATTTATTACAGTTTGAAAAAAAAAATTTTCGTTACAAATTTGTTCTCAGGTGGTCCATTATGCCCCAGATATGGCACATTCGCCTAGAATATCGTTAAAACATCAGATAGATGTCATGATTTTAAGGAAAATAAAAAAAAATGTTTATCAAATTTTTAAGGGGGGCCATCGTGCCCCACCCTCTCTGATATAATTTTTTTCTCTTTCTCTTTCTTCTTCATTTTTCACCCTTTATTTTCTTTCCTCTACACCATATATATTTTTCTCCTCTTTTTTTCTCTTGATGCACGCGACTCACAATGTCACGTGCCCACGCAAAATGTGTCATAGAGAATTTCGAGCGAAGTTTACTTCGGAGCAAATCTTCTCAAGCCCCTTAACTTCTTCGGATTCCGACGTGAACGACGCGTCGTAGCACTCTTAACGAAGTCAAAGCTTCCGGGAGCTTTCTCAAAATTACTATTTATGATGCTTGAGATCGTGCAAGTTCAGGGCCTCCGGAGGATGGAAAAAATTGAAGTGACAGCAGAAATGCAAAAAGCGCGAAATACACTTCGCCCTTGAGCATAATATTGGGTGACAAGCTTTGGATATAGTGATAAATACACTCGACGCCCGCATTCCACCGTTATTTCTACTTTTTCATCCTATACTAAATATATATAACTTTTACAAAATATATAAATCTCATTGTTAAAAATCTGAAAGTGATATATAAATTTTACATTCATGGAATAAATTTTTTTTTTCCTCATTTTCAGAACAAAACTTGGAAAGCGAATTTTTGATGAAATTTCAATAAAGGTGTACGTTTGAAAATTCTCCGATGTTAGAGAATCCTCGAAATCTTTTTCAAGTATACTCAACAATGAATTGAGATATTTTCCGTTTGTAGAAGTAACAAGAACAAGCTTTAACTCTATAGAGGTCGGTGCTTGATAAAACTCTTGACTTTGTGGCCTCACAAGGTGAATTGCTCTTCTGACCGCGACTTCAATCGAACTTTGTAATTTAGCCCATCGAGTCGAATACTCATTAGCTGACTGTATAACTGTGATAATTGCACTGAAGGAGACAAAGTGAACACTCAATATGCATGCATTTATTATTACACACATACATAAAAAACGCATCAGGAAAAAAGTTTTATATGCATGCATGATATGTGTATGTCGCATTGTTATTGTGATTGATGATAAAAAAATCAAACAAAAGATATTTTATGTATCATCATTGATATAAAATAAATTACTTACATTTCATAATTAAACTGCATATATTTTTTTTTTTAAATTCAATAAATATATGAAACAAATTTTTTTAAGGGGCAATTATTTTAATAAACGGTGTATTGTTCTCATTGTTAACCAGTGTTTTAAGCCCATCGGATATAATGCCGTTCATTTTAATTCACGACTACGAGATCGCGCAGTAGCGAACACGTGCCTGGGATGAATTATCGAGACTTCTTGCACGAAGCTTCACGTTTTTTTTATTCGAATAAAGAGGAAAGTATCGACTGCGATCCGTCTTTTTCTCTCGTTCTTTATTTCCTTCTTTTTCTCTATCTTTGAATCCTTCTTCCCGCATTCTGGGTCTCTTAACTCGAGCCGCGTCCGGGTACACGGTGCAATTAAAGCGCTCGCGAGAGCCCTCTGCCGCCGATTGAGCAATTGATCCTCGGGAAAATGAACCTGGATAAACGAGAACTGAAAAAAAGAGAGAAAAAACAATGTGAAAAGGGCTCGCGTTAAGGTGGATACGCGCTATAGCAAACGTATCAACCGCGAAAGGTAGTAATCTCTTCTTTTAACCTCATGTATATACGTATATATATGCTATGTGCGTTCTCTTTAATGAAGAGAACTCGAAGCAGTGCGCGATGGAATGATTTGAGATTATTGTCGCGATACGACAATTATTCAAGGAGCAACATAATGCTCAATTACATTTTTTTAAAGTTTGTCATATCGTGCTATATATGTATTTTGAATAAAATTAAAATATGATGAAAACTGTCTGTATATACAGAGAAAAAAATTACCTATATACATGTGTAAAAAACCTATTTTCATAATCGCAAGATTTACTATTTTATATTCTATATAATAGGCATATATCATAAAAATCAATATACATATAAGATATTTCTTTTTTAAATATATTTTGGTGCTACAATAAATTGATTTTAAGAAAAATAAAAGTTATATCTATAAATATACGTAGTACGATATGCATGTGTTGATATACTATGTATATGTGGAAAAAAAAGAGTTGCACCTCGAAAACGTAATTATTTATATTATAGTTATAAAACGTGCGGAGGATTGATTTGCAATTGATTGAACAAAGTGTATCACGGTGAACACACGGTGAGTAACATCAGCTTTTTCTCGTTGAAGCGCGATCTCGCGGTGCTTCGTGACGATTTTCCTTCTCCCTTATTACTTTTATTTCTCGCTCGCGCGCGCGCGCGCATTTACTTCAGTGACGTTTGTGCTGAAGGTTTGGCTCATCGTATATATATCTCATCGCGTCGCGAGCGATACGCTCCCGGGAGAGCTTGTCCTCCCGTTAGCTGACCGGCGTCGTCGTCGTCGTCGTTGACTACTCCTGATGGTATTCTCTTATTCTTTTACTCATCGCTTGCCTATCTCTCTCTCTCTCTTATTCTCGATACGGCAGACCCTTCGAACTTGTCGCTTGCCGCCGCTGCTCTCAATGCCATATACTCTCGCACGTGTTTCATGTTTCTCGATTGGTACACATATATACTACTATACGTGCCAGACCCGAGACGATTTCCGTGTCTTGCGACGACTCTCCCGCCGCCAACCCGAACCCGGTTATAAACCGCGCGGGTGCCGGGCGAAGACGACCCTCCCCCCCGTACCCCCGTCCTCCAGTCTGCGTGCTCTCAGCTCATCGTGATCCTCCTCGTCGTGTTCTCGGACTCATGCACGACTTATTCACGTGTCCTCAACTTCGCGTTACACTTTCTTTTTTCATTTTTTTTCTTTTGTCTATATAATATTTCAAATATACAATTTATATAAGACGAATTAATAGGCCAACCTACCCATAATATATTATTCTCCATTACAGTTTTGGTCATATAATGCGATTATCTATCATTTATTTTTTCTCTCAAATAAAACCAAAATATCTCATTATTCTTATTTCATTGTGCTATATAATATAGGGTGGTCCAACAAAAAATTAGTTATTTTATTTATTTGCGGACACACGTTTAATATCTTCAGAGTGATAAAAAAAGATGCAACACCAAATTTCAGTCTTTTCAACAATATTTTAGAGGTGGCGATTTTCAATTTTTTATTTCTCATTTAAATAATATGCAAAAAAATTTATTTTATTCAGAATTTTGTAGCTTGATAACGAAGTAACTTATATATATTCCTTACATATTTTTATATAAAAAATTGGACGTTCTACAAAAAGATCTGTTGTAATTTTTCGGTAAATTGACTCCTTCAAAGGTTATTCGAGATTAAAGTTGAAATTGTGTATAAATTCACCTTTACAGGTATAAATCTGTGTAACCCCCGTAAAATATTATGAGTTTTTTTTATAACAAATTTCAAGTGGTACAAGCCATGTCATTTAATCATTTTAAAGCTTAAGAAAATTTTTTTTACTAAAAAAAGACTCTATAGCAATATTATTACGTACAATACTATAATTTCTTAAAATAGATGAATATTGAGGTGAGTTATTTTTTCATATATACTAAATAAATGCAAAATTACTAGTAAATTTTTTCGCTGTATTAATTAGTTAAAATATTTACATTATATTACTTTTATACAGACGTACTCGTGTAAAAGTGAATTTTTACACAATTTCTACTTTAATCTTCAATCACTTTTGAAGGAGTTGATTTATCAATAAATTACAAGAGACCTTTTTTCTAGAGCGTTCAATTTTCTACATAAAAATGTAAGGTCATATATGTGAATTACTCCGTTATTGAGTTACAAAATTTCAAGAGAAAAAAAATGTTTCAATATTATTTAAATGGAAAATAAAAATATTTAAATCGCCACCTCTAATAATTTTTTAAAGGACTGAAATTTGAAGTGACATTTTGTTTCATTATTCCAAAGATATCAAATATGTGCCCGTGAAAAAATAAAATTAGTCATTTTTTTGGACCACCCTAATATAATTTTGTATTCATTTTCATCATCTTATTGCTCTACTTTATTTTTACATTTTTTTTGTAACTTGTGATTATTATCAGAGAGTGTATATTTATATATTATTGTTCATCTATTATATATTTCTTTTGTTTTCGTGCTATAGCAGATTTATTTTGTATTTTTTCGTGGCCCAAACTGGTGAATTCTCGATGACGTGTTTTCCGGCACGTGAACTCACGACTTATTTGCGTAATAAACTTTACGTCAGAGATTTTGTTTATTTTTATGTGCAATTACTGCGAAAGACAATTTTGTTTTACATACTGTTTTGACGTAAAAAGAGCACACTATATTTAATTTATGATCATGGGAAGATGAGCTTATTCTTGTATAATAAAATAGTAGAGTGCTATACATATGTATATATAGGAAAAAAAATAAAAGTGTATCGCACCATCGGTGAAAAGCAATTTTGATATTTTTCATTGTAGTTGCATACACGTGTATATTTTATTATTCGTACTTATATAGTTGGAAGTGAAAAATAAAAGAAAAGAATATGTAGCAACGGAGCGTGTATGTAATCTCAATTAACGCGCAGAATAATACATGCATGTTCGTTCGATTTTAGAGAGTCGAAAGGGCTCTATTTAATACAGTATACCAAATCAATATATCGTGATTCATTTCCTGGAAGGATGATAAACGAGTGAGAACGAGGATGGGGGATCATTCGCGAGTATCTCACAGCAGAGGTTCGTTGAATATCTTCTGATAGAGACGAGATAGGGAGGAACATAAACAGGAGAAATATACAGCGCTTCTGCCGGAAGTGCACCTTATTAGCCGACAGAGTAGGCTCTCTCGCACCGGCAAGAGAGAGCCTTTGCAAAATTATGTTACGGAATAAGAGTCTTCGAGCTCTCACACACGAAGATATAGATAAATATAAACCGATCTACGACGCAGAGCTTTGTGCAATATCGAAAGCGATTCCCAGCTCCTATAACCGCGCCACCGCCGCGCGCTCTCGCTCTCTCTCTCTCTCTCTCTCTCTTCTATGGCTATTAAACTGCCAGATGGGAAGTTGCGTTAATTATCAACAGGGTTCACTGGACGTGGCAAGAAACCGATCGGCAAGCCCGCGATTACCTACTCCAGCTCTATCGAACATCTGAATTGTATACATTTTCTTTCTTTTGCCCCTGAGAAGAGCAAGAGGATAATGAAAAATAATAATACTTTTTTTATTCATCAATTATTAAAGAATCATTATGATATATTTAAGAGTTAGAGAATGAATAACCTGTTTTCAATTTATAAGGGGTTAATATAATAAGCGACTCTAGAATTTTCGAAAAATCGATTTCTTTTTTTTTCTTCTTAAACGCTCCCCCAGGACCTCAAAATTTAAACCTCACACTTTAAAACTATACCATTTTGTCAAAAAATTCTATAGCTATTATTGTTATATATAATCGAAAAAAATCGGCCCCTCTTCATAATTCCAAAATTAGAGGAGCTATTTGTCCGGCCGTGGACCCTATAAAAACGAAGACGTCATCTCAAAAACACTCCGCAGCCGCCATATTTTGAAATTAATCGCTTCAAACAAAATTATTTTATACTGTCACTGTGATATGTACAATAAACCCCCTTTTTAGTAATCTCGATTTATTTTGTAGAACTTCTGAAAAAAAAATCAGGAAAAAGCCTATTTTTCGGCCGCTATAGAGTAGTGGCCTCTACCCCATTAAATTGAATTTAAAAGAGTATAAGGTACTATAAGAAAAATGTATGCATGTACGATAAATAAAAAAATAAAAGGTTTATATCATCTAAATTAGTTGAGGCGAATGAGATGGTGCTGATGGGGCGTTCGTTCTCGACACGCTTTAATTTCGTTCCTCAGCATTTCGATAGTATCATCCGCGCATCAGGCATATCGACATAAAATCGAAGATAGTGCCGCGGGTTACGAAATTGCAGGAGAGAGGTTCGAGAGGGGACAACCTGTCGATGTCATTTGTAAGGTAAATCGAATCGCCGGTAATACAAGTCCGCCTTATACCTGGCGTATAATCCTTATTGGCTCGACAGCGCCGCCATCGCCGCATATACATATATGTATACTCGCTCCCTCTGATCTTGTATAACTCTCCGAGGAACTGCTTCCATTCATTTGACCCTTCTATCCTACGCGCCGTGTATCGCTTATTATATACTTATTTTCATCACCAGTAAATTGCCCTCGAGTGCAAAGGACAGTTCATTCATCCTTGCTTCATTTTATTCTTATCCAATATTTATTAATAACCAAATTACGATGAAATTTTTCTTAAAAGGATTTTTCTCCTTTTACATATACGAGCGACAACGCGGCCACTTTTTATTGACACGTGTTTGGGTTCGGGTTTGCAAAAAAATCGCAAAATTCGCAAAAATTTTGCCAATTTTTTTTTCTCGATTTTAAAAGCCTATTCGATCGGAAATTTCCTGTAGATAACAAAAATACTACTTATTTGGAGCGAAATTCAAGAATTCATATTGAAAAATTGAAAAAAACTGACTTTTCGATCAGTTTTTTTTAATTTTTCATTATAAATTGTTGGATTGCGCCACAAATAATTATCATTTTCGTTATCTACAGGATATTTCCGATCGAATAGGATCGTAAAATCGAATTTAAAAAATTTCAAAAAAATTTGTCATACTGGGTCTCGGGAACACATGAAAATTTCAATTAACGATATCTTTTCTTTCTCTTGACCAAATTAACTTAACTAACCAATTCGTTAAAAATTCTACACTAATACACTTTTTTTTTATTTTTAAGAAGAATTTTTTTCTCTATAATTATCTGACGATACGATAATATCTATATATGTATACTTATATATTTTTATAGGTATGAAAAAAAATTGTAGATAAACGCTGATAATTTTCTTTTAGAGGAAAATAAGTCGTGTCTTTGAGATAATTTATGAGAAGCGTCTGAGGACTTAACGACGATCCGGCCATTAAGGGAGCGTATCTCAAGTCTCGCAACAAAAGCAGACTTTAATGTTAAAACGAATGCTCGAGACGGGAGAGCTTGCGATAAAAAGGATAGAGACTGATCCACTCTGAATGGGTCGAGATTTCCTTCGCTGGCATCGCGAACAATCTTTCGATGTATACAGAATAAGAGCCTTGAAAAAGCCTGACGTGATTTTTTACAAGTCGCAAGACTCTCGAAATAATCTTGACTGAATTTCTATCATCGTCCAACACTCGAGAAACATTTCTTTTTTATTGCATATTGATTAAATTTTTCTCGCGTTATCATTTTTTTTTCATTCATATTATCTTTTGTCTATAATATATTTTTTCTACATTATCTGTTTATAGAGTTTGTTTATATACTCTGTTTGTTTGTTTATATCTGTTTATATACTCTTCAATAAAATAAATAAGCAAAATAAATATACATATATCCACCTTCGTTTATTCTTTTTTGAAATCGAAAGCGAATATACACAGAAGTACTAAATGTGCATATATTTTCAGCTTTGGGGTGAATCGAAGTCACGGTGCAGTCTCGAAATGCGCGAATACGTCAAAGAATCCTGAATAACGCCAATATCGTGTGAGCCTTTGAAAAAAATCTCTCTCTTTCTCTCTTCGTCGCATTCTCATTCTTCAGCGTAATTCCATTCACGGCCAGACAAAAATAAAAAGAAATATGAATAGAGACAGGCCTGTGGTCATCGAGGATTTTTCAACTTTACGACTGTAACGGTCGCTTCGAATTACGTGAGACATAGAGAATTATACACCCGGGGCAAACATTTTATATGGAAAGGATACGTCCAAGCGAATATCCTCCTTCAGCTTCCCATTTTATTTCCTATATACGAATTTTTCTTTCCCTTTATTTTTCCTTTTTTCTTCACACTACAACGAGACGGCGCGAAATTCCTCAGATTACCTCTTGCTCGTTCAATGCATCGAGAGGTTAACATTTGCCATATTATATATTATTTTTACTCTTTATTTTTATTATTCTATTACATATTTGAATTTGAGAATGTATCATTTTATAGCGGACGGGTACATTCAAAATAGTCATCGAATTCAAAATTTGAAAAAATTAATTATATATTAGCATAAAATAAATCGAAGTAAAGCATTAAATGTAATATGTATGTTTAAATGATCAACATACAAGTTAATTTTTCAATATTCAAAGATGAATTTGAAAAAAAAATGAAAAAATATATACGATAAATGCATATATATGTATATATTATTGTATATGTATAATTGAAAGAGATACTGATTAATGATACATCGTATGTGTTGAAGAATGTAAAAAATAAATGCGGATGAAATGGTGCATTGAGTACAAGCTCGATGCATTCCATCAAGTGCCATGTAAAAATGATGGCAACAAATAAATAAAATAATTCCAGGAATAAGAGAGGGGGTGTAAAAGTGAGCATGAAAATAAGCGGCGGGATATAGATTGACGCGCGCAGGATGGTTGTTTGCTGCGTCCCTTCGTCCCTTTCCCGCATAAGTTAACCGGGTGCTCGGCATGTTCGGAAGGAAGGTGGTGGTGGGTGCGGGTGGGGAAAGGGGGATGGGAGGATAGGATCATTACTATAAGTAACTGGAGTCACGATCGGGCACGAAACTATGCACAAATCGTTTATTGGTATAACTGTACAAACACCAAGTGTTCTCGTTATACCTCTCTTTTGCTCTCTTTTCCTCCCCTTTGCTCCTGCTCTCGTTTCTCTCCCCCTCTCGACGATCCGATGCAATGCGAAAGAGCTCGTGTTTATTCGAACGTGAATTTATTACAGGACGTGCACTTTAAGCCGGACGCAACAGTCGTACCAATCCTCGATCGATATTTAAAGAGAGACAGAGAAAAATAGATAGCATGGGAGCAACTAGAGAATATACAAAAAGAGAATAACGTGTGCCCCTCATTCGCCGGCATCATTTTGTTTTCTCCCTCACGAGTATATTCGTACACGAATCCCATTTATAACGATATTTTATTTCATAATCCTTCCTCTCTAATTCCAGCGTGAGTACAAACCTATATATAGCAGTATACACCCTCATCCTTTGATCGTTTTATACATATATACATAAATGTGTACGCTGCTGCACGGCCGCTGGTTACGAATTATTATCCTAAATAAACATATTTTGTACATATATACGCGAGAATCGATCACGATTCGGCTTGAGGTTTGGCCATCTCCCGCGATGTGTGCGATTCTCCATATATTATATTGTTTTAGGATATATCTATTACATCGCGACACGATCTCATTATCAATCATTTATTTATTGCGAATAATGCATTATTTATTTCTCTATGAAAATTTTATACTGAATTGAATCTCTGCTCGCATAGATATATATAGTGTGTGTTACATAAAGTACGTTTACGCAAATATTTCCTTGTTATTGAAATAAAAAAAAAATATTTTCAAGCACCGTGTAGAAAAGAAATGATTATTTATTAAAAATAACACTTGGGATGAATCGCTGACAAAAAAGCAGTGAATAAAAATTTAGCGGAATTCCTCTGGCGATATTGCCTCACGAGGAAGGTTGCGCCGACGATAATTCATTACTCGTATCACAAATTACAGTAATTCAAATGATTTTGTGAAATATATGCACATTAGAACGTGCACGGTATCACACAGCAAGGAAGCTTTCTCTCTCTCTCTCCTCTCTTCTTCTCTTCTCTGCAAATGTATTTCCCAACGCTTCTCTCCTCAGCGCTGGTCACGAGCTCTCTAATAGCCCATAAATTCACCAGCTCTCTCCTCTTCTCCCTTATTTTTCCCCGACTTTTCCGATTCACGTTTCTCAAATCACGTGATGCTCGCGCAGAGAAATGCCCATTTTAATTAACCCCACACGTTTATTGACTACAGATACGATGAGATTCTATTTCTATGAACTATCATGTGAACAGAGCGACCGTTTTTTATTTAGACAGAGAAAAGGCTAAAGTTTACTCCTCCAAACTTTTCTATTCGATCCATTTGGTATTCGATATCGAGTGCTGGTTCCAAAATATTAACTCGCTCGAAACTATATATATTTCCTGCTACTTCAAACCGAAGCGAGAATGAATGAGAATCAGCGAAATTGAACTTATTTATAAAAATTTTCCTTGTTTAAAATAAACAAAAATTTCTGATTTTACTTGTAACTACCTCGAGACTCGCTAAATTTTACATTATTACTTGATAGTTCGTTTACTTGATAGTTACTTGATTGAAATTCAACTTTAATCGCAAAAAAATTGTATTTCATCCAGTTGAAAATTTTATTAATAGACTGCTTCTTAAATTTCATCATATTTTATTGACATATATAGTTTTCAAACGTGAAAAATTCATGGATGCAATGTGCATAATGAATATTTTTTAATGAATCTTGCACACGGTATTTTGAAAACGCTGGTACGCCCATTATTAATATTTTACATACGAACTCACAAACAAAACGGATTTTTTATTTATATTCTATGAAAAATTTTAATTTATTTTTAGTTGGAAAAAAAATTGAATAGAATTTTATAAAAATTATTAAAATGAAATAAAATGTTGTCATAGAATGTGATTGGGAAAAAAAGATGAGAGGAAAAGTGAAGCCAAGGAAGGGCTATAGCGGTTCCAAAGCGTGGTTATTAACGTAGTCTAATTAAAGAGGAACAACTTGCGGTTGCGGTCGTGACGCATCCTTCTGAGCAAAGTACTTTGTGTCCATCCCATCGGGGGGAGCCCCACGCGTTATGGTCTTCCGCGTGGTCCAGAATGTCATTAGAGGTTAAAAATCTTTTTTCCTCTCTAAATTGTTTATTTGCTGGTAATCTGACATACCCTGACGTCGTGAAAAAAGTTTTTATTCTCAGGCAAAGTTAATGATTCGCTAATGAAATTACGTTTCCTCGATTGAATGCGTTTGTCTTTTCGTGTACATTATAATTTCTCCTTTTCTTGCAATTACTTTTTAATGGTGGAGCTCAAATACAAAAGAATAAACAAAATTTATCCCTCGATTAATTTAATTTGACTGCTTAATACGAAAATAAACCTCGTCAGTTTTTTTTTATGGCGAGTATATACCGTTTTGTATACTCAATTGCTCTCTCGATTTTTCCACGTTGCCTTTTTTCCCTAGAATATCGTTAAAATTAACGAGAATCTTTATTGTTTTCTCTTCTTGCGTATTTCTCATCATAATCCAATACATTGAAATGCAAAAAAAAACACTGATTCCGCTCGAGCATGAATTCGTCGTGAAATCGAATGTCTGACAATGTCTTTGGAAAATATATATTATATTGTGCACCTTTTGTGCAGCCGCTCGGAATAACATTTGTGTCACTTTTCATCTTGTGTTACGCGAGTGAATAAGGTTTTTCATTCGACATATTATACCAATCCAGTTCTGTCCCTAAAGAAAATAAGCTCCACCTTCAAAAAGGAAGGCTTTATTCGACAATATAACGTCTTCCGAGTTTCTCGACCTCCCTTTCGATGTTATCCTTATTACCCTTATTCTGAAAATCTTATTGCTTTTTCTTTGTTTCTCTCTCTCTCTCTCCCCAATCGTGTTCTCTCAACTGTAAGAGACATTATTCCCATTTTTTTACATTTTTATACTAGTATATTAAATAATACTGAACAAAAAAATAATATATTACAAAATAAAAATAAAAATGTTGTCAATAAAAAGAACTTGTCGCAATAATTAATTGTAGTTTATTATAATGATCAATGTAAGTGTGCAATAAAAAATCTATGCGAGAGCTCCGTAAATTAATTCGAAGTAGAGTCTCATGGCTTATTCTTGTACTTTCAAGTATATACCATCAGATGCGAGCCTTTGAGAAGAACGTGCACATTTTATTCTTTTCATTTTTTTTTTGGCGATTGGTCGTTCGGTTGGCGTCGAAAAGGAGCAGGAAGCAACCCTCTCGGCGTTCCGTTAGCGTACTTCGGGGTCGATAAATAGAGCAAATGCCCCTAAAAGAGGAGGAAGTGAAGGAAGCACTCTCTTTGCCTATCGAAGCTTTTCTCTCTCGGATTGCTTGCCAGGCGATTATCGAGTTATCGAAACTCGGCCACCGCAGCCTCTCGATCTCATTCCCATCCTTTTCTCTTCATCTTATTCTTCCCTTATTCTGATTTTCCTTTTTTTCTGTACACTCTCTTTCCTTTCAATATTTATTTTCCTTATTTTCTGCAAAAACCTATAAGGTAAACGTGTCTCAATAGATGGACATGTCCCCATAGTTGGACAATTTTTATTATATTAATTTTATCATTTGATTTAGTTCTTTCTCAATAAAATCGTATGGATTTTATTTTTCATATACAAAGATGAGGTTTATTTTTCATAACTTTAATTTATTGGAACAAACTTACTGAACCCTATAGAGATAGAGTCAATTTTTATCCAACTATTGGGACATCCTACATATTCAAATTAATACTTACAGAAAATAAGTTTTGGATCACTAAAATATCAGACAATGGTTTATATGTGAATTTGAAGCAGATTTTTCGATTGAATATTTTTTAAATAAAGATATAAAGTGTGAAAAACCTTTAGCTGTCCAACTATTGGGACGTTTACCTTGGACATTTTTCATAAATATATATTTCTCCAACATTTTTATAATACAAAATGCGCGTTAACTTATTTATATATGAATTTACTTCTTGATTTTGCATGGCTCATTTTTTTTATAAAAACAAACGCGAAATTCTCGCGCTAGTAGGTTTTCCCAGGGCCGTTACGCTCGATCGCTCCAACGTACGCGATCGCTCCGAGATTTCATTAATTTTCGCCAGCCGGATCGAACGATCCCTCTCACACGTCATGTGCTATTCCCCCCGCGTGTTGTGCGAATATGCCTGTCATCCGCTCGCCGATGCCCCGGATATGAGCTCGGCTATACTTCATTAATCCATTTTCCCAATACTTTTTTATACCTCTTGTGTCCTTACAAATTTATCACACATTTTATTAAATAATTTTTCTTTTTTTAATAATCCATACCTTTTTTACTCTCGTTGTATTTTAATTATAATGATGAAACAATACTGAATTTCACTTTATTTTTTCGCTAAAAGTACTAGTGTTTATACAAATCAATTATTTAACGTTCAATGATCGAAATGTGGAGAGAGAAAATGCATGGCAGTTAATATTTTTAACTTTGATTATGGAGGCTATATGTATATGATAAAAAATGTTTCCATAGCATCAAGTAAAATGGATCGATAAATAAATAATGTGCAATATTGTATATACTTTTTTTCTATAAAATCTGAAAAAAGAGAGAGAAGTAGAAGGAATTCAAACGTTTTCGTGCGTAAGTAACGGGGGTTTAGCAATAAGACACTTTCATTTGATGAGATTCGAGCAAGGGTTTCTGGCCAAATTCTATTTTCACTGTAATGTAAGAGCGAAACACGATTCAACAGTATTATTATAACACGAGTCAGGTTTTACGAGCTGGTGAGCGAAATTTACTCAAGGAGAAATGACGAAACGTGTACATGTATATATACGGAAGGCAAAAAGGAAAGGGAAGGAACTGAAAGGGGAGAAAATTCTCGACGGAGATTCACGAGTGCTTCGTAAAATCGCATTTGATTATAACAAAAGTACGGGAGCAGCAGGATAAACTTGTACAACTTATACAACTGAATTATGGAAAAAAATTTATCACGCGAGATCAATTTTCGATCATCAAATGTTTATTCTTTCAGAAATTTAATAAATAATAATTTTTTTTCCGAAGAATTTTGTTTATTAATTGACTATTTGTTGTTAAAAAAGACATTAAAGTAGAGAAGATTTCGATTTATCACCATATTTTTTAAAATTTAATCCTATAATAGGACTCATCATAAATATGTAGTTTAATATTTATTTCCCTCTCGCTTTAGATCTATTTATTTATTTATTTATACATATATTTAATTATGTAAAAATGTTTACTTTGTTTCTTAATACGCTATAATAAAGCAACTCTTATATTGAACAATCTTCTTTTATTTGATTTCAGGTAAGATAAACAACACTGGTAGCAAAGATACGAAAATAATGACAGCGAGTTATGAAACAACTATAAAAGAATGACAAAAAAATAGCAAATGATTTTTATTGAAACAATAACGAGATTCGTCTCGTTACGAAGCGCAAAACACTGGCTGAGTTCGGAAATTGGCTGACGATATTGTCAGTACTGAATTTTCTTTTAAGATGATGTGAAACACCCACTATTGATTGAATTTTCGAACAAATCCCACGCTCGTATTTTTCAAGAAAATTAACTGAAATTTTAATATGTTATGCAGTGTACGCTGTACCATAGGGCGTGACACTCTTGGAATTAAAAAAAAAAAAATTAAAAAAACAACAAAGTAAAAATTTTTTTTTTCGTTTTTTGAAATTTCAAAAACGTCATGCACTAATATAGTGTACACTGCCTAACATATTCAAATTTGACTTAATTTGTTTGAAAAATACGAGCGTAGGATTTGTCCGAAAATTCACTCGAAATTGGTTGTTTCACATCACCTTAACAAAGAATGATGCCAGTATACTGACCAATAAATACAGTCAATAACCGAGCATGACCACTATATGGTGTACACGCAATTGTTTATTCGAAAAACATTTGTTTTCTACCGAAATCCTCCTTCTTGATGAGCATCGACAGAAAATGAAGTGAGTAAAAAATGTATGTCTGTTTACGCAGTTAAAAATATGAATTATTATAGCAAAAAACAAGTATAGAAAAAAGAGACATAATATTAGAACTTAAAAAATTGGAAAAAAGAAAAGAAAAAAAAATTAAAGCGTTCATCCGATAAATTCGTTTGTTCCACTTGAGTTTTTTCTTCTGCACTTTTTCTCTCTTTTCTATATTTATTCTTTTTTTTAATTTATAATCCACTCTGTCCACTGCCAATTAGAAAATTACGTTGGAATAACGAAGTTCTCGTGAAGAAATTAGGAGTTCGCACGGTCTTTTTCATTACTACAAACTAACAAGACGTGATTCGAATCTCCCCGAAAACCAGGAAATTCTCGGTCCTCGCTGGAAAATCGAGTGAATTTTCCGTCAGCTCGTTCTCTCTCGTTATTAAATAAAAACCGTATATTGATAGTCACATTTAAGTGAATTAAAAACCATCAGGTGATAAATCAATTCGATCAAAGCACGAATACTTTAGTCGTTTTTATTACTTTTATAACTTTATATTTAAAAATTTTTTTAACTTTTTTGCCTTTTAATCTTATCTCAAAATGCAATTTGAATGATATATTTTCGAAAGTTTTTTCCATAAGTCTATTATTTATCAACAATTTTTTTCGCAAAATTAATGAAAAATTATACATTTATTTCAACATGTATAAAAAAAAGTATTTCTCAATATTATTTGCAGTAGACTTTTTTAATTTTTTAAAATTTTTTATGAAAACGGTGTTCGAAATTTTCCGAGGATCTTATCATATATTGCAACTAGAATGAACGTATGTTAACAGTAACACATTGATGATACACATTCCATGATATTATTAAAGTCCAGATTCGAGATTAGGATGGTCCAAAAAATGACTAAAATTTAGTTTTTCGCGGACACACCTGTAATATCTTCGAAATAATAATAAAACATGTCACACCAAATTATTCAAGAGATTTTTTTTGTGGAGCGTCACATTTTCCGTGTATGTATGCAAAGGTATATATATGAATTATTACTTGCGTCATTGAGTTACAAAATTTCGAATGAAAAAAAAAATTTCCGATTTTATTCAAATAAGAAATAAAAAATTGAAAATCGCTACTTCTAAAATTTTGTTCAAAGGGCTGAAATTTGGTGTGGCACCTTTTTTATATGATTCCGAAGATATTAAACGTGTATCCGCGACAAAAAAAACTAGTTTTTTTTTTGAATCACCATAGTTTGCATGCGTGTGTATGAGAAAGAGAGTAAGAGAGAGAGAGAGTGAGTGAGTGAGTGAGTGAGTGAGTGAGTGAGTTTATTAATATTTGCAGTGGTTATTCCACAGGCAATAAAAAAAGAGAGAGAGATGGATAACGACAATATATAATACGGGTTAGGACAAAAACCAATAAAAGCTGTTGGTATTTTTCCCACGATATTGGAATAATTATCGCCGTCGCAGATTCGAGATTCTGTATCCGATACCTTTTACTCTTATTGACTCTCTATTTGAAATCGGTAATAACGACTGTCAACCATCCAACTGTGGTTTATCATAAGTTAAAATTCTCTAATTTTGAGCAATAAGAGATAAAAATATAATAAATTTACTGCATTGCGGTAAATGATGGAAAATCAAAATATTACTCGCCATCAATTATAAAATTCATAATGAAAAAGGACGGGGAAATTATGGATTGAAAAAACTTGGAGTTGTATAAATAGGACTAAAAAGTATATTATATACAAAAGTATTCGCGTATATAAAGTATAATGTGTTTGCGTAAAAAAATGCAAAAAAAATCATATTTTTCGGAAGGAAAGTTTTTTAAAATAAATATACTTGTGATTCATTTTGCCAGTACTCATTGTCAGTCGCCGATAGTAGCGAGCACCGGAAAATGGAAATGCAAAAAAAAAAGGAACCACTGTCCCTTCAATTTTAATTTTTGGGCGGCAGTCGACTTGAAGAAACAGCCTTCTTATGGAGGTACATATTAACGAAAGTAGTACTCTCTTCTGCTTTCAAGGGGAAGAGAGTTAGAATCTAATGTCGAAAAATAGATCTTACGGTTAAGTAGCTTGCATATTGTAGGGCTCGACGGCAAAGCTGTTATATAGCAATCTCTCGGGGCCTTTGTATACTATATGTAGTATTGCAAACATGCCTCGAGTTTAGGGTCCGAGTGTAGATCTGGAATCCAAACCCAAAGCCAAACTCAAATGAATAAGAACAAAAAAAATATATAGGCAGATGAGAGAATAGTTGTAAAAAGCCGCAAATACTTATTTCATAATTGTCGACATGCATTGTAGAAAAAAAAGACACACGTTTTGTATGCAAAAAGAGGGCATAGCGGCTAGTGGTGGGAGAGGGTGCGTTGGAGGTGGTGCGAAGTACGTTGCGAATGAAGTTGAGCGAGAAATAGAGGTGAAAGATGAAGGGGTATAAGGTTGGGTTTCCATCAGCGGAGCCCGGTGTCTCCTCCACTTGAAATTAAACCGCCGGGGGTTGACTCATTACCAAAGACGAGATTAAGTTAGTGATGGAAAAGCTCGAGGAGTAGAAGCAGCTGCGAAGCGAGAAGGGCCAGCAGGTTATGAGAAAGCTGAACGCTCTGTTTTCTGGGTGAGGCCGCGCCTACTTCTTGGCTCCCTCGCTTTTACGCGCGTTTTCTTCCTATATCCTTATACGCATCTAATTACAAACATTCCTAAATTTATATTAGACCAATTTATATACCAAATAAACGGCGTAACTTATTATTTTCCTCCTATTTATTTTCTTCTTTTTTATTCAAATATAATATTTTTATTCAATCTCGCACCGTTCTCAAAGTAATAAATTATTGTTCTACCTAAATAATATGATACATGTTTGAAACTAAACATTTATTTGGAAGATTCGCTTAAGGCTTTAAAGATCGTTCTTTTCCTGGTGTAAATACGTTATTTCGACGTTCATAATTGCATTTACAGGGAGCTGCATCAAGCAGCTCCTTGTAAACTTGATAAAAACATTTTCATCTCATCAATCATTACAAAACATATATAAGCATCAATGCACATTACGTGATCACTAATGAAATAACTTAATGAAATTTTTTCCATGTAGTTTGAATCATTCATAAAATACTCGTCATTTTTTAAATTTTACATAATAGAGTATTTTTTCGATTCATATGTCTTTTAAAAAATTGAGTGAGCATAGATGGACGAATATGAGTATGATCCACGGGCGTTCATACAATCATTTTTCGTATACACTATAAAATCACTATCTCGCAGCTGTGAGAATCGATGCTCCATGCAATTAATCCAGGAACTATTAATTACATTGTAATATCATACTATAAAATCAACTTCAAAGGGCACACTCTATATAGAATTAGCCTCACCGCACGAATTCTTCTCAACCAAACACTACTCCTTAAAAGTTTGAACCAATTTATGCACAAATCACTTAAAACAATAACCGACGAGGCGGCTGAACTTTTTTTTCGACAGCAAAGTCCATACAATTTTTGAAAGGTCAAATATCTTATATGATATTTGGAAATATAGAAAATATAAAAGTGATAAAATGCAAAATTTTGGTTGATATTGTATACGAAATATATATCTGGCGGTGTTGGAAAGAGAGTGAGCAACGAGAGAGCTCGTGTATGGAGGACTGAAGTGAAGAAAAGTGCAGAAGCAACGTAGAAGAAAAGAAATACATGGATCAGAGAGCACAGCGATATTATGCTCGGTATAAACCGATCGTTCGTCACGATGAGCCGACTATTTACGAGACTCGTGGGAGAGAAAGAAAAAAGAAAAAGAAAGAGAGAACAAATAAAGCATAAAAATAAAAAATAAATATAATAACGATAAAAGGGAAAAACAACGAGAGATAGAGAGAGAGAGAGAGAGAGAGAATAAATAGAAAAGGAAAAATTTCTTCTCTCGTTCTTTTACTTCACGAACGAGCGGAAAACCGTTATATTCAGGCTCTTCATCTTTATTTCCTTCTCTCTGATCCTCCATATTATTTGTTTTTATTGCTCGTCATGGATCTTAGTATAAATAATAATGTTGTGTTAATATCGTAAAAAGACGGAACTCAGTGCTCGGTTTTGCGCGGATATTTCTTCGAATTTACTTTTTCCTCTGCAATAAAAAAAAAATTAAAATTAAAATTGAAACAAACGACATCATGTAATACAAACAATAACAAACAATAACTAACAATTAAAGATATGTGTAATATGTATAGTATATGAAGTAAAAAAATGAAAAGATTTTAATATCTTTTGAGATGGTGATCCGTACTGACATGAATGTTTTTTTTTCTGATTTTACCCGAGTCGAAACAATTCTTCTCTCTTGGCAGTGGAGAAATAAATGAAGCAAGACGCAACAGAGTCGAATCGGTGCGCGACCGATAATTTTCTAGGCGTCAAAGACCCCGAAGCCTCGAGAGGAGTCCCCTCTTCGGATTCTTATTATTATCATCAGCATCGTCGTCGACATCGTCATCATTATCATCGAAGGAATACAAAAGAGGCAGATTTCCGTTGCGGATGACCGCAGAATTTGTAACTCTGTCTTCGTTGCGCTCTTCGACATATTCGAAGAAGAAATTTTATTTTCTCTCGATCTTCGAATCGACAAACAATCGATGGGAACAGAAAAATACTCGGTGAAAGACGAAAATGTTCGATTTGCATGTAATTGTAGAAAAATATATTCTGCATGAACGTGGTATAAGATTTCCTAGAAGAATTGTTGTTTCCACAAGAAAAATCATTTTGCGATCTCTTTTTTTTTCTTGTGATAAACGAATAGTGAAGTTTCATCCTACTGTAAATAAAAAATAGTTACTACATATACTATACTTTATATACTGAAATATACATAAACTGTTTGTCCAAAACTTTGAATCGTTTATATGGTTGTTCTACAACTCACACAATAAAGTGTCCATTTTATATATATATATATATATATATATATATATATATATATATATATATATATATGTATAGATACACTGCATATCTATATAAATGAAGAATGAAGAAAAAGATTTTTCATCGCACACTGAGAGAAATCACGATAGTGGATTTTATCATAAAGTGACAACTATGCTAATTTTTTTTGTAACTAAATATATATATTTATCGTAAAATAAAGTATATTTAGGATATTGAATCTAAACAGAATATAATTAGTTTCAAAATAATTAGTATAGTTGTCACTTTTGTATAGTAAAATTGATCATTCTTTTCTCTTAGTGCACATTCTAAATAAAGATGTGATACGTTTTTTGATAAAAAAAATAATATATATTAAATATACCATATGTAGTCATACATCGAGCGAATTGGAATTTTTAATCATCCGTGATTTATAACCAGATTATTCAGCAGCATATATATATGTGTATAACTTCAATGATAAAATGTAAAATTTCTTAGGAGCTTTTATTTATGAAATTTAATGTAAAATCTCACTGTCTCGTTTTTGACATAAAATAATGAGACGCCACGTAGTACGTACGTACGTATAACTTGTAGCATGCCAATGCATTATGCGGTGCGTTTCATTCCTATGCGGCGCACCCTCAAATACGCTCTCTCTGCGCTGATGCATCAGAACGAAAGAGAGACTCCTTTTTGATTGCCCGTTTGCTCCTTCTTCCGGGCTCGAATGAGATACGCAACCAGGCGTATCGAAGGCGTCCATGCTGTTAGCAATGCTAATTACCCGTCATTTCTTCTCCTTATTTTATTATTCTTATTTCTCCTTTCTTTCTTGTATATATTCACATTTTTGACGTTTGTGCATACGCCACACCTTTCAGTACAATTAAAAAATGGATGACGAAGAACGATATCAATTTATGTAGAAATCGTAGGTACGTCGTACTTTTATTTTCAATTCTCTAAAAAGATATATTGACTGACAAAAATTATATATTGATTTTTTGTGCAGTCATTCTGTGCGCGGATGGTGATGTAAATTTTTTTATCCGTAAAGCAAAGCGAGTGATGGGAATAAATCATGCAATGTCAATAAAATTTTACTTCGTCGATTGATTTTAAATTCGTTCGACGAAAAAAAATTTTCTTCCACTTTTGTCGTTTTATTTTATTTTATTTTATTTTTCACTGAAACGATCGAAACTCCGATGTCTCCTGGAAATCCGATCAAAGTAAAAACTCGACAGTCGGACAATTTATCACCCGGCAAAAGTAATTTTTCATTAACGCCTCCATTAATCGGTCTCGATCAATTTCGAAAAAGCAACGAGCTTCGAGATAACGGAAATAAAAACGACGAATGGCATTTGCCGAAGTAAAAAAATAAAACGAGGGATAAAAATAGCGAAAATTATGACTCTCTCGTTTATCGGTTGTGTCGAGCCCCTGAAACTGTTAATATCGAAAAAGTTTACGATTAAAAAGCTTCCGAAATGAAATACTGTGGCGCAGAGAAAGACGGAGGGCAATATATAGTGAGAGAGAGAGAGAGAGAGAGACGGAGGAGGGGGTGGAAACGAGAAAATGAAGAAGGGGAAAAAATGAAAACAATAAATCAAGGAAAAGCGCAGAAACGCGCGGCCCGTCGAGGCAATTAAAGCTCGAGGTTATCCACGAGCCTCCACCCCGTTCTCTATCCTTCCCGCATGCCAATAACAACGTCGTTGTTCTTTCGATTGTTTCGACGTATATACTGTACATATACTTCTCCGCTCGAGATGAGATTACCCGAGACGTCCGGTTTTAGTTGATCGCCGACAAAAGCAGAGCGTCATTTCCAGTCCTCCTTCCTTCTTTCCTTCGCTTATTATTGTCGCTTCTATTTTTTTTTCAGTCTCGCAGATATTATTCTGGCCAGCAAAAAATTTTTAGTCATTCTTGGGGGGGACTTTAATTCATCGAGAGATTTTTTTCTTTATCATACGAATGGTCTTATTATTGTGAATGCGAGAGCTCTATATTTATTCTGACGTTGTTTTGTCATTTAGCAACGTCGACTTAATCATTTTTGTTGATTTTCCCATGACTTGAGGACTATCAAGCGTTCTGAGTAAGGACGAGGCTATTCTTCAAATTTCGCCTGTCGTACGTGCCATAATCGTAGCCGCAAATTGGGCAAACCATGCGTAGAGTCTTATCGCGGCTTATCATTAACGGTACGAAGCACAGTGGCCAACATCTACAACAGAGTCGTACATCAGTGCAATAAGCCTTATTCATACACGCCAACATTATTTGGACATTGTTCTACGTGTCTTCTCAGCAAAAAGTTTAGCACAGCGATATGGGACTTTCCAAGTTTGAAAAACCCTTCTTTCTATATTCACATAATTATAACATCATCTTCAATGAATCATGATTTTTTATCGAACAAGCAACGGAAATTGCATCATCTCTTTATTGTTTTAATGAGAGAAAAATGCAGATACATGCATGTATTTAGCCTCAACGCAGAGAATAAATAATGTAGTATATATTGCTCTCGTGTAAGGAATGTCCCATAGATCTGAGGATCAAGCTCATTGAGAATTAGTGTGTAAATGTACAGTGTGTTGGGAGCTATCCATTCGAGCACGTACATCCACTACGATTTCTATCTTGAAAACGGAGATTCCACTCAGAGTGTTTTTTTCTCTGTACATACTCTTGCGTGTAACTGTGACTGTTCCATAATGGCAGGACGATGTCAATCGGACCCGCGAACAACTTTTTACGGCTCGTGGGAAAAAAAAAACTTATGTACCCACTACTTTGACTCGTGTTTACCCTTTTTCTTCCCTCCCTCCCTCCCTCCCGTCCTCCATTGACTACAATAAACTTTCGAGATTTTTTTTCAACAACGATATCTTCATTCAATTGAAGGATTGAAAAAATATTTTTTGAAATCGTAGTAGATGTTTGTCACAATTCATTTATTGCGATAAATTTATTTCATATTTACTGACCCGAGAAAGCAAATTGCACCGAGGCTGCAGTTAAACAACTGTGACGAATTTTGAGGAAACACAATCGGGGTGAATTCTCGATTGCAGACTGGGCAAAAAATCGTTTTACCCCATATATCATTTTCAAATTTTCGTCCAAATTTTTTGCTCATCGATCTCGTCGAACTTTTCAAATCTTTTTTATTTGATTTAAATTTTCCAGCAATTTTGTCCATTAAACGAGGACGACTTTTCTGAAATAAGTGCATCATATATACGTATTGAAATTTTTGTGAAATGGATTTACGCTTAAAAAATAATTATCGATTGAAAACAAAAAATTTACTAAGCAGCTGAAGATAAAAAAAGCTTGAAAGCATATATGCATACTCAGGTTTTATCTCTAGTAAATATGAATGAAATAATCCCTAGAAAGAGGAGAAAATTTCGTGCTCCAGAGTCGACAGAATAATCGTATTATACTAAAAATTTAATCTATACTCAAAGCTTTTGCGAATGGACGAGATTTCCGTAATGCTCGTTTATATTATTAAAAGTCATCATGAGACTGAGCCAAGAAATTCCGTAAACACAATAAGTTTTAGCAGCCAGACACGAGAATATAATTCGTGAATTTTAGTCGTATTGGTTGTACATAGTTCAGTGCTGGCGACAAAACTATAGACACCGGCAAGACTCGCGTTGTCTCTTCGAAAAGAGCAATTCAAGCTCAGTCGTTACTCCCTCTCCGTTCTCTTTTATTATTACCGGCGCGTAATATCTCCGCATCCAGAGTTTTTCTCGTCAACGGCCTCTCGTTTCTCTCACCGCGTTGAAACTATGCGAATTTTGCTTTGACATATTCAGAGCACATAGCTTTTCTCTATTTTATATTTTCCTTTTGCTATCACTTTTCTCTGCTCATTCATTCCACATGCATCCGAGTTCCCCGAAACGTTCTCTCGATGCTCTCAAAGCAAATCACGAAGAATGCTCTCAACTCTTTTTCCAACGCGTATGTATATTTTTTCACAAACCTCTATTGTACGTACGTTTTTTCACGAATATTCATTTCACCTTTTTTTTCGACGCATATATTCTTTTTTTCGTGTACATCGCTCTTTTGGTGCATGTTTTCTTTATTGACGTTTTGACGAGAGGAGATGAACGGAGAAGAGAGAGAGAGAGAGAAACAGAGAGAATAGAAAAAAGCTCGCCTTTGTGAAATTTAGCTCCACTTATTTATTATCTTGACGTCCATTTTATCGACATTTTTTTTTCGTCTTCGAAAAGTACCTTTTTGATGTATCCATCCTGTTTTTCCATAACCGGAGGATGTTTCGTTCGTATGTGCTCCAACAGTTTTTCCTTATCCTTGTACTTTTCACTGACTTCGGTCTCGCATATCGGGCACCAGGTGAAAACTTCTCTCGATGGCTCGATTATTTCTGAACTTCAAAAAAAAAAACACTTTTTTTAGCCTCTCGATTTTATCTACGAGAAATTCGATCGATAAGATGATATAACTTGCCCTCCATCACTACATTTTCCGGGATGTTTTTTTCTGCACTCTCTTCAACATTTTTTTCGGAATTTTCTTCCATCTCGTATACCTCCGATTAAAAATTTACGTTTCATAATGGATGGTATTTGACATTTTTTTGACATCTAAATCAAAACTGTGTGAAGTTGGCTCTTAAGGTAGTTCTATCATAAAATCGTTTTCTTAGGATTTTGTTAAAAATTTGCAGAAACCTTCTTTGATATAATATGCAATCGTATATTTAATTTTAAGAGGTTTCACTACGTAGAACTCGAGACTCTGCAGTCTCCCATAAGAGCACGTGTTAAATATTGCGATCTTCAACTCTAAATATTTTGACTTCTGGGTAGTGGAACTTGTTAAAATTTTCCACAGCTCTTTATTGTACTTCATAGAAGCTTCCTCAAGTTTAAAAAAAAATCCTAAGATTATGATTTTTTAAATTTTCATACATACGTAACAAGTACACGTCACCTTGGATGACTTTGAATTTTTAGTATGTTGTTCTTGATACAACTTGCAACAACTTTTCTTAATAAACTTTTTTTTGAAAAACCACATGGAACGGAGATAAGCTAAGATAATTTTTTTTTCATTTTACTGCAATGATAGAACTACCTTAAATAAATATAGTTATTGGAAACTGTGTACACGCATTCCTACAAAGATTAGAGAGGTCGGTAGAGTCAATTTGTAATTTTTAATAATGCAACCTTCTCGCGATACGTATATTGTATTGTATGCTTATTGTAGCTCCAAAAAACAGTACGCGTACTGTGAAAAACGAGGCAAGCACGTTTACAGGATGCATAGTTGTTGAAAAAATTATTGATGAAAAATAAACTCGGCAAGTATGCTTTTTTCGAGGTAAATTTTCATCAATTATTTTCAACAACAATGCATCCTGTAAATCTGCTTGTCTCCTTTTTTACAGTACGCGTATTGTTTTTTGGAGCTATTTGACTTGTTTTTGTTGAGTTTACTAAAAATTTGACAAAACGTCAAAAGAGATTTTGACGTTTTGTCAATCGCTTATGCCCCTTAATTCATAGTTTGGCTAAGAGGAAACTTCATGCGGAGGCGGTTGCAAAAAAAAAAACTTTTTTTTTCAGAAAGAGAAAAAAATACTAAATGTTGCAAAGTTTTTCCCAAGTTTACAGTGAAATAAATATTAATTATTGAAAATTTGGATTGATCAAAATCTGTCAAAAATCACTTGGTTTCCAGATAATAAGAGTCGCGGCCGATACCGGTTGTTGATGTGCTTGCCGCGACTCTTGAAATAATAATAATGTCATTTTCAACGATAATAATTTGGATCAGAATTAATAAGTCCGAGTAATAAATGTACGATTGCTTAAACGAAAACAATATATTTTCGATGAACAAAGACAAAAATTCTCCAATATCCATACCAAGAGCGAGTATTAATAACTCAGTGTGTTTCATTATTTCTCATTGCTTCTGTTTTATTATTGTAAATATAATAAAAATTTATAATGATTGAATATAATTTAGCTAATTATTTTGTTGAGGCATTTGGGGATGAGCAGCGGATTCGTACACTGGTATCGGATGTGTTATGAGAGCGATTTGAGTCGTGTATATACCTGATGATGAGAGCGATAAATCGTGTCCTGTTTCTAGGGAATTTAACAGTTTCAGTTATTCTGAAATAATATACAGTCGTTGGATGGCCGGATATACGTGTGTGTGTGTGTGTGTTGGAGCGAGAGTGTGTGCTCTGAGGAAATGTATATCTTTTGGCCGAGCGAATGTGCGCATGCACGCGAGAAAGTGTGTAACAAGAAGTAATGGTCGTGGCGGTGGGTACAAGAGTTTCCGTGCTGGCGTCTCGGGTGGAAAACGCGCGTGGAGCTCGGCCCGTTGACAATGAAATAGTGACCAGTGGCTACCGGCTATATGCACCAATTACGATTTCCACTGAAATAACTGTCCCCCCCCTCCCCTCCCCTCTGCCCCTACCGTAGTATCCCGCTCCGACACCCCCCCCTTTTCCATATATTTTATCGCGTTGCGCCCTGATACGATTTAAATGAGAAGCGAAACGGAGAAAGAAATTGTCCTATCCGCCGCGTAAATTGAATGTACACTTGAGAATCGCGAAAACTATGTATCACTTTTTATCAAGTTTATACTACGATTTTATCGTCGCCTCTCTCCTCCAGTTATTCTCTTTTACACCGCTATACATATAGTATATCTTTTTTTTTCCTCGACCAAATCGAAAGCTCGCTCTCCTCCTTCGATTATTTATGTATTATTCTTTTTATAGAGATTACTTCATCGAGCTTTTCTTTTCTTCCTTTAACTTATTATTTTATTTTCCATTGCATCCACATATTTATTTTATTATTTATTTTTTTGTACACTTTTTATTGTATTTTGGCACCATCCGTTTCGTGCTATAAATACCGAAATATAACGCACAAATATATGCATATACAAAAGCAGCACATTTGTATTCCTCGCATTTAATTAAAAATAATTATCAAAGCAATTAGCGAATTTTATACACGCGACTCGCGAGAATTCATTCGGCCAATTTTACAATTTACGCTAAATATGTGTTTAAATGTTTTTCCGGGAACATTTTAGATATTTACATGAATAATAAGTAGTGAGAATTATTGTTGTGAGAAATAAAAAAATGAAGGAAATTTGAGAAAACAAATATGATACACATACACGCATAGAAAATACATATTTTCGCAATGCGGGAAGGTGTACAACATATAGTCCGATTTGTGTACATAAGGTCTATCCACATTTGTATACGTATTGTGCATGGCACTGGAGGGTATACTTACTTATATTTCTATATAGATATTGAGCATTAAATTCGAAAGCTATTCTCGGCTAGTACGAGAGCACGTGCGAGCCCGTTCTACGCCCGCTGCAAACTAATTGGTAAGTATTTAACTTGCTCGAACGTAATTAGAAACTCGGCGGAGCTATTTGCACGTTGGCTGTTGTCGTCGTACTTGTTTCGACGTCGAGCCTCCGGAGAATCGACCCAGCGATCCGGAGGAAATGACAAAAGCTTATACGAGAAACAACTTAAAAATACAAAAACCCAACAACTAAATCCAAAAATTCATTTTAAACATTTTAAATATTCTAAAATACAATCATAAATATTAAATACTATAGGAAGTTTCATTATTTAACTTGAAAATATATCGACGCCGAACTTTTGATGTACCTATTTAATTTTAATACAATAAACCACCTTGTATGTATAATGAGATATATACTGTATGTCACTGAAAAAACTTGTCTATTTATATAAGATGCGGTAAAGCCACCTTGCTTATAATAGTAAAATGAAATGATGATAAATAAAATAAAAAATAATGTATACTCTTTTTATTGTTAAAAAAAGTAAACAATGAAAGATATACATGTAAAACGAAAAGTGTGTTGAGAAAAAAAAGGGAATAAGCAAGGATTTTGTTGAAAGAGGAACGGAAACGATTATTGTTACACGAGCTGCTCTCTCGGTAATGGAATAAGTGTGTATTTTTGAGAAAATATGAAAAACATCTACGCGATCAAATTTATGTATTCTGTGGGTAGAGGAAGCGAGTCGCGTGAATTGAATTCCAAATGAGCACGGACGAAAATTCAGTGAAATCTATATAGGAATGTTCGCTAGTGTCGACGGACACACAACGACACGAAATTTTTGCCTGTCAGGGAGCTGCTTTGCCAATTTAACGCAGAGAAAATGAACCACACATTCTCAAATAATAAATCAAGCGGTCGTGTGTCGCTTTCGAAGTTTGTTGCTCGGAAATGATGAATTCAATTCGAGGAATAATATAGGGGAGATGGGGGCAAAATGGGCCCCCTGAAATTTCCAAAACCCAAAAACATTTGGGGGAAAAATGGGCCCACTAGATTTTTAAAAACCTACAAATATTTTTTCGAGCAAAATGGGCTTCTAACATTTTTTTCAAGTATAGAAATGATTAAGGAATAATAATAAGAATAATGGATAAGGGATAAACTAGGTCACGAGTTCAACAGTATTATTTTTCAAAATTATTCCCCAGAATTGAACGCAAAGAACGCTTGTAAAGCGCTTAGCAATCCACTTTAAATATTGTATAATGTTTTAGCACAAAAATAAATTTTTCTCAAATTCATAAATTAGTTATCAAACAGAAAAGTAACAAGAAAATTTGATTCAAGTTTCTAAAAGGTCCATTTTGCTCCAAATTTTTATCATTAACTGTTAGTGCATTTTTATACCAAATACATGGCAAACAACTCAAAAGTATGATACAAGTAAAAAAACTTACATTGCACAATTTGGGGGGGGGGGTGGCATTTTGCCTCACATTTTTCGATTTTTTGTTTATAGTCGATACACCAAATTAACATCAAATATTTGACAATAAGGGACTAAAAAAGTGAAAAAAAGAGATTTCGAGCATTTTTTCCTTGGGGGAGCCATTTTGCCCCTTCTTCCCCTATATATGTAGTATACTACGAAAATATATATGGCGCGGTGATAAGTATATAAAATGTGATACGAAACAAAGATCGCATCGAGATGTGTCGAGACCTACAGATGAGCAATAAAATAAAATATGAAAATATTAAAATTTAATATTTAATTACAAGTAAATATAAATAAATTTATTTTGAATTTAATTTCTATGCAAAAGGTTGAACTTTCAACCGTGAAAGACAAGCATCGATTTGTAACCGGGTCATCAATGTTTGTATTCATCAATTTTATAAACGGGTCAATTCCAATATCAAACGGTGTCAATTGTAATCAATCATCAATAAATTATTATTGTTACAGTTATCAATTCTTCAATGACATCGAACGAAACTATATATATCATATTTTAGTTGAAAAAAAAACAAGCATCGACGACTCTACCAAAGTTCGTAAATCCCAATAAAATTGCGGATGCGATCGAACAAGATGAGCTTGCAAATAATATATAAGGTATAGAAAGAAAGAATATTACGGGAGTGCCAAGATGAGTGCTGGGGCCGCGTTGAAGGAATAACGTTTAGTGGGTCAAGAAATCGGGTCGGAGTGCGGGCGAGGAGGGAAAAAAGAGAAAGAAGTAGCACGAGGGATCGAGAAAAGTGGATATAGAGAGTATTATTATTGGTATGTATGTAGGTGCACACGTTGGTCCAATGAGGAGAGAAGCGAGCGCGGCGAAGAGATCGAGATTCCCCGTTATACCGCCCCCCGTCTGCAATTCTCGAAGGCTATAGCTGCTTCTGCTGTCGTCATCTCCTCATCTCTCTTCTTTTTTTTCGGTTGTATGTCTCGCTCTCGATAGACTCCCTCGATACGACCTCTCTTCTCGCGGCCCCTCATCGTCTATAATACAAATGTCTCCGACGACACAGTACAGACCGCTCGCAAAAAAGTTACAAAATGTCACCGTATTGCCACGTTAGCCAAGTCTCTCGACAGGTCGATTACATTTTTTTCGCCCGTCTAACGTTTCATCGTAATTGGTCTCACCGAAAAAAAATTAAAAAATAAAAATAAAAATAAAACAGTGAACGAATAATATATAACTGTGGCTCCCAGTCTTATTTTCTCAACAGTAATTATTTCTTAACCAAAAATTTTTCTGTCGACATTTCTCAAATCGACCAATTCTCAAAGCAAAATAATTCCGACACAAAAGTAACTCGAAAAAATGAAACAACAAATAAAAACGCAACTGTAAACAATTTATTGTATAATATATAGTATTGTATTGTATAATAATAGATGGCTTGGAATATATAGATGGCTTGTTTTCCCTCATTCGAAAAAATAAATAGAAGTACGCGCAGGTATGTAATATATGTGGTTACATCGTATAATTAATAAATCGCTCTTATATAAGGTGACAATTTTGTAAGAATATTTATGCGCCAATAATAAACGTGTCTATGTTATTGTTTTGTTTTTTTTTAAAATGGAAAGAGAGAACGAAAGAGATGAATTTGACAGCAGAATTTGGAGAAATATATAGAAAGATAGTAAAATGCAGAGATGCATCGTTGGAATGATGAGTTTCGAAATTTCGTGGGGTGATTGGGGAGGATATGATGGCGACATGCGCGAGGGAATTTAAAGTTGGAAACGAGAATGATCCTTTGGCAGATGTATGTCCGTTTATACGAGATATCGCAGGCGCGCGCGTCGAGCATTTAGACTTATGGGGTAGTTACGCATGAACGAACCCGCGCTCGAAAATAGCGAGTGAAATTCGTTTCGCGTCCGCGGTGATTGATTTCGCGGATTCAATGACCCCGAATCTTCATTATTGCCCGTACACGAAACACTTCCACGTGCGAAAATTATGCGGGTGTGCTTAAATGTCTACAATAAACGCGAAATGATCTTTGTCCTGATGATGGGAATCAGGAGCCGGAATGATCCGGGCAAATAACCCGGCCACCGCGACCCCGATTGTTCATCTCACCGCAGACTCGCAACCCCTTATTCCCCCCCCCCCATTTCCCCGTACAGTTACGAACAAAACTTGGCAAATATATCTATATTCTCTCTATTTATATACTCTCCTCTCATATTGTCAAACACCATGCAAATAATCATCGCAATATAATCATAATAATATGATGATGTAATCATCAAATATATACTTGCATATTAAATATCTTCACACTAATTTGGTGGATTAATAATATATGAAAACTTGAAAATATTTGAATATCAGGCACGAATGAAAATGATAAGCATGAGGAAGATTATGCAAAAAAAAGTGAATTTTCTTTATAATGAAACAAAATCATTTTTCGAGCAACCTAACAAGTTTTATATTATACATACTTGTTGGGTGATTTTTTTAAGTATTATATTTTCAACGTTTTGTAATATTTGTGCCTTGATTGCAGTATTATAATTGTGTATTTTATAATAATTAAAATTCTCGAAACTTTTGAAATAAACTGTATATAAAAGGAAAATAGTAAATTCTGGTTGCGAAGAGAGGTGAACGTTTGGCTTGCTATCGCCGATATATGGGAAAACATGCTTTCTACTACGTGGACACAAAAGACCGTTTCTATCCCACCAGCTTCACCGGACTCTATTTAACCATCATAATGGATATTATTCTTCTTCCAGTTATGATCACGATCCATCTGCTGTTACATCACTTTGAACACGATCCTGCATGTTAACCGATAACGAATTGTATTCTTGTTATTTGATTGGCAAATGCACTGTGCCTTTTGTATATATGTATATATATTTAAACATTTTTCCTAGACTTTAATTTGTTCCATGCAAAGTGTCTGACCGATAAAGCACATATTTTATAAAACATACGATGATTGCGGTTGAATATCCAGCAATTTGAATTAAACGTAAAATAATGGAAAGTTTAATATGTTTTCCTTTTTTTTTTCAAAATACTTTGATAAAATTCATCAATATTGATCTATTGCGGGTCCTCGGAGGCTTACTTGAGGCGCATTCTGTACAGATTGCATACATGTGCAGAGTGCACATCATCATAGTATTGGAGAGCGAGATCGGAGGACGATGGGTTGGGCTCGATGTCTCCGCGCTCCGCAGCCACAACTATCGACCGCAGGCATAACACTATACCTTTCGACTATTAATGTCGAGCCCATATTGGCAATAATGCGTGGTTAGACATTTCGCACTAGCACCGCGGGGCTTTGCGTCAAAAGGTTCTCCCTATCTCTCTCGCTCTCTCACGTTTTTCTCGCTTTTTTTTCTGTCACACGATGCACTCCACGTTAAATCGTTGTTTAACAAGTCACTACATTTTAAGTAATTTCTGTACATGTATTATAACTAATACTCTTTGACTTTTTGTTTTTTCATTGAAAATTAAAACAGTGTTGATGTTGAAATAATATTGAAATATACCAAAATAGAACATATAATTCGAAATAATTTTCATTCAATAAAATAATTTTTCAATTGAGAAAGTACGTGCATCATTTATGCGTATAATCGGTATTTTTCATATTAAAAGCGATATGTAAAGCGAAAAGACACACATATGAGAAGAATCGCTCCATGTCATCTGAAAGAGAGAGAGGCCTGTGGGCAAGAGAGTACAAACGTAAATTTTAAACTGCAAGCAATCTCCGTAGCTCTTTGACTCGTTCTCTCGTCACACCTCTGACCCAGTATCGAGCTTCTGACACATCCGGTACATCATATTATTTTCAAAGCGTCTTCATCGATCCTCATCAATAATTCAACTGCCAATCGTCCTGAGCTTCAACAAAAATCGCTATAAATAAAAACTAGCAAATTTATAAAGGCAGAAGTATTTAATTTCTCAATTTTTTATAATCTTTAAAATGCCTGCAAAAATTATAGATACACTGCAAAAAAATCTTGTGTTAAAATTGTGTTAATTTAACGCCATTCTTGGTCTGTATAGTTCCCACCGTTTGGTGTAGAATGGCGTGGTGTTAATAGATGTCGTGTCATATGCTGTGTTTAATCAGTCTGAATAATTAATACCGCGATATAAACAACGTTTAGCAACAACTCTCTCTCAAGATTTACCCTGATGTAACGTAATTTACTATCCAGACTTGTTCTTTTAAAACCATTTTTTGTAGACTAATTTTTTGTGTAATACGTTTAATTTTGATATTGAGTGTAGTAAATGTTTTGGCAATGTTTTAAAATTTTTTATATTCAAGTATCAGTTCCTTGAAATAATTATGCTTCCCCTCAAAGCTGATTTACCAAAGATACACTAGAGAGGATCGATTTGTTCAATGACATTCAGATAATGAGCCATAAAATGATATTTTGATATGCCAAGCTTCAGCTCAGGTACTTGATATTAAATTTTTCGCGTTCATTCTCATTCGCTTATTGCCACTTAATAGAGTGGACTGCCAGAAAGTTTTTTTTAGTTTTATCGCTAAATATGGATGGGCGAAGCTCGATACTTTTCTGATAAATGAAAATTTTTCAATAGGTAGTACTTATTTTGTCGATGGTGCAATAAACATCAGCCATTGAAAAATGTTCATTTCTCACAGGAAAGTATCGAGCTCTGCCCATCCTTACTGCTGAAAAAATTGATTTTATAAACACCCTTTGAAATCAGCAAGTAACACCGCTTTACATCTTTAACATATCGGTGCTATTATTTTCCACCATTTCCTTTTACCACTCACACAAATTGGTTAACACAGTGAAATTTTTACAGTATATATTATATTGTATAAGTTTAAATAGTTATAACAAGACTATCTTATACAAAGTAAATAAGTAATTAATTCGATAAATATATATTTTAAATATGAAAAAATAAGTATAAATAAAATAGGTGATTGTTTGGAGGAAAGATCGTATAGAATTTGGATGAATCCGTAATAAAGTCTGTTTGAAGGATGGTAGAATGGCTATCAGTTAATAGCCTGATCAAAGATAGCCGGGGGACCGCGAGGCATTGTTCACAGAGGAAAGGACAATTTGTACCGTACGACAGGCAGACAGGATCGAGACGGTCGTTTTCCCTCTCCTCCTTTATTATCTCGATCTCTCTCGCTCTTTCTCTGAAGCAAACCGAGGAGGAGAGCATCATACGAACGAACCACGTATACATCGAGACTGAGAGACCTTACGATCGGAGTCGTTGATTAGAGCGCACTGATTGCAAGAGTGTCGCGATTGACCAACGGTACTCTTGAGCCCCGCGCGCACTACCTCCGCATCTCTCATCTAAACTTTGAGTTTATAAATTCCTTTATTTCACATCTCAAGAATATAAACTCGTATTTACTGCTCTTATTATACGTACGTTTTATATCTATCCAACATTTTTCACAAATTTCAACAATATACTATTTGTAATTATATTTTTTAGAAACATTTTTGCAACTTCATGTTTGTCATAAAATACATTGTTTCAAAGCGATTACAGAACCGATTTTGCTATTTTTAATATTAATTCAGTATTATTTTGATTGATTTATCAATAGAAAAGTTGATCATCAATAGCTGCGAGGGAATAAA
The DNA here is from genome assembly GCA_030522545.1 of Cremastinae sp. A BG-2022a. NCBI lineage: Eukaryota > Metazoa > Arthropoda > Insecta > Hymenoptera > Ichneumonidae > Cremastinae sp. A BG-2022a. The sequence goes on from JAPYYW010000567.1 coordinate 41,542, forward strand.
ACATAAGATATACGTATGTTTAGAATTGCTGTTTAATTCTTATAGTGTGTGAAAATAATATGAGTGCTGAGAGGATGCTGTCGTTGCTTCTGCATGGTATAATAATGTCAGAGCGAAACAGTTCTCCTCTCTATCGTTTCTTAATCTAGATGGCTCAGCTTGACCGCGGGGTCAAAGATGATGAGCAAAGGATAGTGCAATAGACCAGCTGCATTATCAAGCCCGTTGCGCTTATTCCCGTTTCCGAGTGCCGCTCGATCATTCTCCCCTCAGCATCCCTCCTCATGCCCATCCCAATGACTCAATCTCTTTTCCTCACCCGATCCTCTACTTTTTTTTCTTCCGAGCTTCACCATTTGACTCCGCGCCCATCACTTTTTACCACGCTTCGTCATTATATCGCGATCCTCACATCGTCGTCGACCACGCTTCATACACCGCGAAACAAATGTATATTGTATACATTATATTCTTTACAATTAAGTCATAACTATATATATGCGTATTATGTTGCAACCCTATTATGGTACTTATTGACATGTTTATACATCCTGATGCCTCTAGTATATAGATGCTTCCTAGAAATAATATCAAATTTCGTCATGTTACTATTCCAGGCTTTAAATAACATGGTATATGTACTGTGTAAGCCCATCAAATATGCTGTCATTTTTTACACATTTTAAAGGCGTGTTTTTTACGTGCTTTCTTCGACATAAGGTCCTGTGTTCAATTTATCACGCTTCTCATAACATATCGACATTTAAAAATGTTCTCCTGACCAATCGAGTCTTTTTCATGAGTACGTAATCTCAAGTGCGCAAAATATTTATTTTTTCTTTTGAACAATAGTTGAAGACTTCGATTGATCGGAAATTTTCTGTAGCCAAGAACGAAAAAAAAGTGTAAGATTTATTCAGTTGTTTTTTTTTCCAAATGATTCCTAAATTGTAACGTATTTATAAGGACCATGTGTCGTGTCTTATAATTACATACAATTAGACAATTAGACAATACAATTCATTTCATCGTTTCTCTCAGTTAAAAAAAATAAATTTTATAAACATCAGACACGTTCTCAAAAAAAAAAGTCCGAAAAAACTGATCCGCATGACCTTCGCGAACGAAAGTTGATGTCATGCAACCTCAGGATAATGAAAAATATGGGAACGATAAAAAAAGGAAGCAAAGGTATAGAAGGAAGAATTTGGGTCAGTCGAACGGTTCGGGTCTAACTGAACAATAATTTTGTTTTATTTTTGCGTGTCTGTTTGCGCGCTGTCTGCGGGAAGAATGTCTCTCGCGTGGACTCGTATCTCAAATAGTGGCACATCCCAATAAGGCAAATAATGGCGAGTTGAACCTCTCGCATGCGAGCAGGTTACAAAAAAAGATTTTAAAAAGAAAAGAAAGAGAGAGAAAGAAAAGTGAAACCCTTCTTCGAGTTGTCGGTTAATTTAGTCTTTAATCGTTGTGAGACACACGCAACAAACATTGTACATCAGGCTGGTCCAAAAAAATAACTGATTTTAATTTTTCGCGGACACACGTTTTATATCTTTCGAATGATGAAAAAAAATGCCACACCAAATTTCAGCACTTTAAAAAATGTGTGAGTAGTGGCTATTTTCATATTTTTATTTCCCATTTAAATTACATTGGAAAATTTTTTTTCATTTGAAACTTTGTAACTCAATGACTATTCTAAAATAATGTCAATGTCAACAACTTCCACGAGCGTTGTTCTTTTCGAAAAACCAAAATAAAAAGTTGAAACATATTGAAGAAAAAGAAATATAAAAAGTGTGGATGCCAAAAGTTTTAAAACATTGGTGCTTGGCTGAGTTAATAACGTTCTTGGTGCATGTTTGAGTTATTTCTTTAATTTTTGAAGCCTGGGATTCAAAAAGAAAATATTTTTTAATTTGAAAACAGAGAGAGAGAGAGAGAGAGAGAGAGAGAGAGGAACATTCCGGAGCGTCCTCACTTTACTGTGCGACCTAGAAACACACTTCCAAATCTCCTTTTCTTATTCTTTCTCTCGTCGGACAACTCTTATTTCACCTCCCATCACTTCCGTATTCATTGATCCGCAGAAAGAGTTTTATCGAAGAACATGCATGTAGATTTTAAGAAATCAGTATTATCATTTTTTAGCCTACCAGTTGTAAATAAAAAAGGAAGCAAGAAAAAATAAGAATCGTCGAGAATTATTTTTTAAATATATGTATTTGCTCGCGGTTACTTCAATGTTTTTCCCGTAATTGTTTTCACGTGTATTTTCTTTACGCTCAATTTTTCTTGATTTTAATCACTTGCAAAAAAAAGTATTTTAAAAAAAGTCTTTGAAAGCGATTGATCAAAAATCAATCATTGCTCCCAATTCACGTATATATGTATATATACAGTGTATATATATCGAAAAAAGCAATGCGCAAATTAATTGCAAGTGGTTTTTGCCAGGCCAGGCTGATTTTTCATTGAAATGGTAATCGATAGGTCGGAGATGCATTGGTCGAGAGCCAACGAAAAATTGAGAGGGTGATTGAGGAAAAATAAAACGCAAAAAAAAGAAGAAAAAAATTATCGTCGCAGCTGCCACACTCTGCGCTGATCGCCTGATCTCAGTAACCGAAGTGTTCCACGAGGTCAGTAAACTTTTTCAAAATTTCATGCTTTTCTAATTACCCCAATTCGTTATAAATATTTGATTCACTAAGAATAAATATGTATATTTATTCCAATCCAACTAATTTCCAATATTGATTTTCTACTTCTTTATATCATACTTTTCGAATTTTCATTTTAGTTTTAAACATGTTTTTGTATGCACTTAATTTTTTTGTTCAAATTAGATCCCGATTTCCGAGATTTATCGCATTCTTGTCAAATGATTTATTAAATTTTCGGACTGAAGAATAAAAAAGAGGCTTTTCTTCATGACAGTCCCCTCGTATTCAATTTTTCGTTACCTCTCTCTCTCCCTCTTTTTCTTCCACTTTTATTCCTTCCCTTTCCGATAATCGATAGAAAAAATGCTTTATAAGTGAAAAAGATGAGCGCAGAGAGCAGGGTGAGATTCTATTCATCTTTAATGAATTCGTTTGCTTTTCTGTGTCAAAGAATGCGACAGAAAAAAAAATCCCAAAGCTTTCTGCAGAAATCCTGCTATCAAGTACAAATCCATTTAATATATGATCCCTTACTTACGATAGGCTGACAAACATATATATGTATATATGGACCCTTTCTACTCAATTAAACAGAAATAAGGAATAAATGTCATCATATTTTTCGTGTAAAATAACATTCCTGTTTTCTCTCATTATTTTTTCCGTCCTAACTTTTTTTGAAAGAGAAAAAAGCAGAAGCATAGAAAATAAGAATTACACAAAGAAATAAATCAATAAAATTTTACATGTAGTGTTTATAATTTAACGTTTCTGTAAAGTTCATTATTATACGTTTTTTTTCTATTTTATAGTCAAATAAATAGTATATTGGTAATTTGCCAAGAAACAATCGTTAGATTGAGTGAAAATAAATGGATTGATTTGATTTCAAGAAATGTGTTTTAGAATTCAGTAAATTTCCTTTCGGTCGTAGTTTGGAAGGAGGCGAAGAGGCAAATTGGCACTTGCCAATTAGGGAAACTTGACGATCAACGATCGTAACACGAGCCATCCTATTATCCGGATTGCTTTCTGTAATTCGACGATTATAGGATAGAGTACGCTTTCCCCGCGCATTCCACGGTGGTCTCTTCTATAACAATGGAATTCTGGCTCGGTGGCGAATACTCCCCAATTTACGGATGAGAATTTCATCCACGAATTTCTCGGCTCAACTCCAATATCCCCAAACTAAAACAGAATTAAAGTTCTAGCCAGAGAGCGTATCGACTTATTTGCGTCTTCACGTCGACCCAAACTATGCGCCAATCAATTCAAAGAAACTCTTCTCGCCAAAAATTCTTTTATTGTCCCTCCAAAACTTGCACGTTTTCCAATCATTTTTATTCGAATATATGTATGTTCAACAATGCAGTTGAGCTATCTCATATATTTTATATACTTTATTATATACAATTTGTTTTGCAAATAATCCTCTTATATAAAATAGATGGATGATATTTGGGTATTTGCATGGTCGTCTTGTCACCGTGCTTTCCTGCGATTCTCATTGGCCCTCGCAGTGACGCGAGATCGATCGTTCAATGAGGCTAACTTCCTTTTGTACCCGCAATCTGAAATTAGTGGCTCGAATTATATCTGATGTCACAATTTGAAATGTTCGAAACACCAAAACCGAAGGAAAGTGCGACTGACGAAAAGTCGAGGGAAAAACAGGACACAGTTGTCGATACGACGAGTAATTGATCTTTGTAAAATACCATCTAAAAGTGATCGCTTAATTTGCCATTCTGTAAATTCTATTGGGATCTGTCGAATGGTGATATGACATCACGGGTGGCAAAAAAAATGAACCGTACTTTGAGCAAATTCTCTAATACTTATTATACACGTATTATGCGATGTTTATAATAAAGAGTTATTATTAGTAAAAATGGTATGAGTGATGTTAACTCGACAGAAAAAGGAATAAACATGAAGTACAATGTGAGAGATTGAAAGAACATACACGAAACAAGCAGTTGGAGGTTGAAACTGACAGGACTGTCAACCTCACTTCGCTGACTCCACTAATGTAACCACATCATTTTCATATATATGTGCAGCCTCAAAATTGCCTTTTCCTTCAACAAAATTGCATTACTTGTCATTTAAACTGCATGAAACAAAAATCATGACTTTGAGTCGTTTTTTATTCTGCACTCTGTATATTAAACATATTAAATAAATAAATAAGAATAAAAATATGATGAAAATATGTATTGTAATAACTAATTGAAGAAAGAAAAGAATGTACTTAAAATTGAAGCGGGGGGTGCGTTAGGAGGAGGCCTATAGTATAAGAAAATAGAATAAAGCAGATGATCCGTCATCTATTATTTTGGTTATATATAAAATACTTAAAGAGGACAGAATAAAATGCTATATACGCGACCAAGTCAAAATCAATATCGGAAATAATAAAAGAGGTGCGGCATAGTATACATGTGCGACGGCGGTGCATGTTATACGTTTAAATTGAGGAAAGGTCAAAATAGCGAATCGATCGTGTATATATAGATGTCAAGGGCTCGCTCTCTCAATTACTGAGGAAACGGGAGGAAGTTATTGCCGCCAGTATTATTTAATGCATAATTCACGTTGAATTCTCTGTTACACAGGCGGAGCTGAGGAAATTCACTTTTATTCGTCGAAATCGGAGATATCGAGCGATAACTCGCCGTGTATGCGATTTCTCATGTTTGACTTTGCAATCCCAGCGAACGATCAATTCAATCGCGACGAAATTGCTGATCTGCCCTTTTGTTCAAACTCTCACGGTCCTCGAGGCTTCCTCGAGGATTTCCCATTCAACCCGGGGACTTTATATCGAGAACGAACCTCTCCAACTTTACTGCACTCCCAGACTTCATAAATTTTATGTTATCCTTCCGTTTCTACTTCCCATCTTTTTCTTTTCCTTCCGCCACATTTTCGCCTCCATACGACATTCACATTATTTTCCGACTTATCTCCTCATTTTCTCATAGATTTATATTATCATGTTAATAATCCCATGTCAATGCATGTTCAGCTGTTCAACGATTGTTTCATTTTCATTATCATCCCCAAGCTCGTATGCGAATATATAAATGTGCACTTTTATTTCCTATTACACTATACGTCTCTATACGTTTATTCATACAATCCGCTTTTTCTTTTTTTCTCAAAAAAAAAAATTAATTCTTATATAATATCATGAATAATAATAAGTTTATTATATTCGCTAAATTATTTTTTTATAAACAACATTTTTAATAAATTACACAAAAATAATAAAAATAGAAAATGTTAGAAAAGTAGTTTAAAAATTCATAGCTGCAGTCTTGAAGAGTATTCATTTTCGGTGATCACACTCCAGAAATGTGCATGCCCATATATACTATACGAAATGTGTCTTAACATGACATGATTAAGGTATGATTCATTCGAAGGTACTTCTATAATTTTGTATCGCAGAGTCGCAGTGAATAAAATAGTTTCTCCGTTTCCCGGAATAAATCTGATTATTTCGGCGAGCCCGTAGCGGGGATTATACGTATATATCAAATATCTGGCTACTTTCTCAATATCTTCATCTCCCCCATTTTTATATTTTATTTAATTATACCAAATGTAAATTGAACGAATTGAAATTTATTACGTATTTTTTTACACAAATCAAAAGAAAGATTGTGAAAAAGGAAAAGGCATGTTCATTACTTAAATATGTGTTTTTCTTTAGACCCAAATTATTCATTATTGTGAATAAAAAGAATTTAATATATTTTTCGCAAAATATCTTTTTCTCTTTTTATCTTATATACTGTTTGTAGTCATGGAACCTTTAAATAATTTTAAACTGAGAAGGAAAAGAAGAATGCGATGAGAGACAAAAAAATATATTAGCGCACGCATTGTCTCGCGTATTGATGGATATATACAGCGACGTCCAATTGAAGCGTTACACTTGAATTTTTCAACATTTCAGCCAGAAAAATTGATATTTCGATTCGGTTTTCACATATGTTGTA
>JAPYYW010000568.1:0-48215 GCA_030522545.1 Cremastinae sp. A BG-2022a
GACACAAGTTAGGTATCACATTAATCTCAATGTGTGCCAAATTTTAGCGAAAAAAGTTGGAAATTAATTTTCACGTGAGAAACGATAATACCTCCTTAAGGTAGTTCTACATACAGTTTTATTGATTATTTAGGATTTTGTTGAAAATTCGTACAGAGTCATTTTTTGATATATCACGCATGTGCATGCCAAATTTTATCACGTAGAAATTGAGATATTTAGTGTTAAAAATCCCAATTTTCAGTGCTCTCCCATAAGAGCCCGTGTTAAATAATTGCCATTCTCAATCCTAAATATCTTGAAATCTAGATGGTGAACCCTCTTAAAATTTAGCATAGCTCTTTATTGTACTTCAAAGAAGCTTCCTCAAGTTTTTTTAAAAAATCCTAGGATTATGATTTTTTTAATTTTCATACATACGTAGCAAGTCACCTTGGATGACCTTCAATTTTGAGTATGTTATTCTTGAAACAATGTGCAACAACTTTTCTTAATAAGCTTAAGCTGAAAGACCACATTGTATCCAGATAAATTGAAATAAAAACTTTTGATATAGAATTACCTTAAAAAAATAATTTTTTAAATATACGAAAAATCATCAACCAACTATTAAAAAAGTATCGGAAAAAAGTTCCCGCGTTTTGTAATTCGATCATGAAAGCATTGTGACTTTTCCAACAGCCAGTAAACATCCGTTGCATTTAATGTGAATCGACCGATGGTACGCACGTTTTCTCACTCTTCCAGAGAAACAAGTGCATTCGTTTTTTACGATCATTGCACTCACCCATCGACTCGCTCGATATTTAAGAAAAAATAAATAAACTTTCAAAAAATTATTAAACAAATATAAATTTAAAAAAATACTGGATTGATTACAAAGTTTTTTTATGCTTTTATCAAGTTTTCTATATGTATGGAGGGTGTCCAAAAATATTACACACAAGTCATTCCAGATTTTCTACAATGTGACGAAAAACGTCATTATGAAACATTAACAAAATTGATGCATGCGATGCACGTGCTATTAAGAATTATTCTTGGATTTGTAGTTGATTAATAAAAATATTACAAGAAAACGCAAAAAATTATAATTTTATGTTATACAGTAACATTTAAGCAGTCATAAAAGCTGAAAAACATTCAAGTTAAAAATAAAACTTAGAATAATAGAAGTTCCATCGAGAGACGAAATAATAAATAATTTAGGGAATTATTTATTAATTCAAAAATTTCGAACATACCTAGATACTTATTTAATTGAAAATGTTTATTTATCAATTATAGCAATATCAATTTATCTATTAAAATAACTGAACACAGTATCAAATATCGTTTATCGATTTCTATGACACAATGATAAAAAATAATTTTTCAAAAATGACAAAGAAGATTTTTAACAAATTTAAACGAGCATGAAAAAATTTTTGTTAGTCCAATCAATGTTTTTTAGGGGCCGAATTTTGTGTTAAAATAGATAGTCAAGGATTGAAAATTGAAAGATGAAGAGACGAGACATCGAAGCATCTCTAAAGAAATTCCAGACTCTCGTTGATATCCTGGCCAATATTTATTCCCACCTGGCATTAAAATACAAAACCTTTTCCCTCGAGTATATTCGCGAATACGTATCTCAGGTACAGATATTATCACGATTCGCTCTAGCGAATGGCGCATTCGGAAAATTCCGCCTGCTCATCCGGAGCGACGAGCAAGGAGGTGGTGCAACGGGAAACGCAGAAGAAAAAAGACGATGGCAATTTTTTCCAAGTCAATACTTCAAATTCAGAAATAGAAAATTTACTTAAAAAAATTGTATTTCTCATTGAAATTTATTCAACTAAATTTTCCACATTAAATTTTTTTTTACTAAATTTAGAATATTCTTCACGAATCATTTTTATGTCAATAATAACAAAATACGAAAATAATAAAGTAACGAGATAATTAATGCTTCACATAAAAATTGTATATTGTGTCAAAAAAAGGGAGTAAGGGCAAGAGTTACGTTAATAATTCAACTGGTAATGGGGATAATAGGCGACTCCGTTATACATTAAAAAAGTAATTGATGATGGAGAACGACTCCATTGCACGTTATTATGGTGTTGCTACTTTTAATAGTAGATTTACTATCTTTAAGGAAAACTTTCTAATACTTATAATGTTGATACTTGAACATTTACTTAATACTCCACGTCACTAATTCTTAAATATTTTCAATATTGCGTTGAGTTAATCAATTAACTTTTCATAATCTTTAATTGGCATTGTCAATTTTGTGAAGTTAAACATATGTATGATGTTATTTGAATTAAAAATATTTCAATAATTCTTCGTTAACCTACGTTTTTTTACTGCTCCATATGAATCTTTGATAATTCATTAAAAAAGTTGATGAAGAAACTCTTCTTAGTTGTCTGATTTATTTTTTAATTCCCTTAAAGAAATATGTTGAACATTCCGCCATAAGATCGCGTGTTAAAATGAAATATTTTTCGAAATTAAATAACTCATTTAAATGGTCGGTGATCTGTACAAATTCATGCTCTTACCGTACAGTTTCATTAACTCTGCAACCTACATTTTTTCAAGATTTTTATCTAATAACTCTTATATGTTTACGACAACCTTAATGTTAGTATAACGAGTTATGAAATCATAGTGCAATATTGTAAAATAATGGATTTTTCGTAAGCCTGATGATGTTAGTGTTATTTGTAATAATTTCGAAACTTTCGAAAGTGTGCTTCTCGATTAATTGTTGTGGAAAAGTAAAAAAAATCGATAAGCAGTCTATTAATTAAGCCGATGTTCGCGGTGTCTCAATCGTTTCCGGTTGAAAGCGCTCGAAACTGGACCGAAACGGGGCTAGACGAGGATTTAGAGAGGGAAAAGGAAGCAAAACGGGGGTCAGGAATCAGACTAGCTGTCTGCGCAAGTGGACGGAGAGTCACGCCCACTCTTATAAGCGGTAGGGGATGAAAAGGGTTGAAATATCATATTTTTCGTTTTAATTAGTCATCGCCGAGACTGGAGGTTTGCATCTCTTTATATACGAGTTTACTGTACATCCCCGGGGATGAGGGAGGGGAGAGAAAGGCTCAGATTCACGGGACCGGCATTTCTATCGAATTCTTTCCGTCACGAGGAATTTCAGGAATATGCTCCAGAGAGTGATATTATTATTTCGGCATATCAAGCGCGAAGGTACGTCAGGATCGCGGAAGTAATATAGTTAGACGTATTTGTCCATTCGAAAAAATTCGATACAGTCGCGATGCCCGTAACGTTTACCTCAATCCTTGAAAACTGCAAAGAAGAAAAATCGTTTTTCCGATATCGAATATAATCGATATGAAAAAGCTTCGACATTTTTTTTCTTTTTGTTGTCGTTTCGGAATTTTGTGCTTGAGGACTTTCCTTAAAGTTTGTTAAAAAAGAAATATAAATTCAAGAGCTTTCCGATCCGAGCTTACGAGATTTTGAACTGTCTTTTTAGCAGAGCTCGAATATCTCGATGGCACACCGCCTCGACCCGATCTTGCGATTATTGTACACGACAAAACGGAAGTATACGCGTATTTTCAAATTCCAGTCTAGAGGTAAGCTCGTAATTCTCCCGATTCTCGAATACTTATTTCGACATACCAAACATCGCGGGAGTAAATACAATCTTATCTTTCCGCATCTCAAGTAATATGGAAAAATGTTCAAAATGCAAGGTTTAACGCTTTAACGTATTTCATCGTGGAATAAGGTAAACTTCCCAATAGTTGGACAGCTAAGGGTTTTTCCACTTTATCTTTATTTAAAAAATATTCAAACAAAAAATCTACTTCAAATTCACATCTAAACTCATTTTATGTATTAATTTTAGACAATATTTCCAATAAATAAATACTTGAACGTTTGAATATGTAGAATGTCCCAATAGTTGGACAGAAAATCGACCCTGTCTCTAAGGTTGAGCGAGTTTGCTCCAATAAATTAAAGTTATGATAAATAAACCTCTTTGTATATGAAAAATAATCCATAATAATTCATTGAGAAATAAATAATTCAAATGTTATAAGTAATATAGCAAAAATTGTTCAACTATGGGGACATGTCCATCTATTGGGACGTTTACCTTGACATTCGTAACCAACAAAAATTTCGAGTGTAAATAAGTCACAATTTAACGTAACACAAAAGTTATGCAGATTCTGCATATCGCTCAACATAAAAAATAATAATGTTAAAATAAAGTGTTAATATTTAAAAAGCATTGGTACATTGTGGAAAGATAAACAGTGTTTTTAATTGTTATAAAAGATTAAAAATTTAAAAATTTCAAGATAATTGGTCACATCTCGAGTCAGTTTTTTCACATTTCAAGGTACAGAAAATTTTTTGAACTGTACCACTTTAACGTTTCGTTCTAGAAATACCATCTGAGACCGAGAAAAATTTCTGTTATAAATAAGCCACAACTGAATTTACTAAAAAAAAATTTAGTATGAATTCTGCATGTATGCTAAAAAATGTAAATGAAAAGGAAAATTTGAACCTAGTATTCAAAAAGTATTTCAAAATTATGAAAGAATAATAAATTCCTATAATTTTTCTAAAAGAATGAAAATTTGTAGAATATACACCGATTCGTAGTTAAACATTTCTCAAAACGAAATAAAAATAAGCCAAAGAAAATAATTTTTTTTTCAATACATGTTCGGAAAAAATGTTCACACGTTCGGATTATTATAAAATTCAATATATATATTTTATTTATATATCCTTTCCCAATTCATACTTTTTACTAAAAAATACATTTAGTTGTAAAATAATTAGCAGTTATCACTCCATGGTAAAATCTACTGGGATTGATCTCGTTATATTAAAAAATCTGCATATTTGTTAAAAATAACAATAATTTTTTGTTCAGTGTGTAAGAAGTGCATAAAAATTATGAAACTATAAGCAATTCTTTTTTAATCTTCTTCGATATAATAAATAAAAGCAACAAAGAAAATTAAATATAATTTTAATCTTCCGAGAAGATGGAAAACTGGCAAAACAGATCGATTCACAATTACAGGAAAAAAAGTGAGTGAAAATAATTGGTCACGTTTCAAGTCAGTCGATGGTCGAAGATCGATGAAAGACAAGGTCGTAACCCTCAGGACCGAGAATAAGTTTCTGGCGGATCTGTAATCTATAATTGTTCTTAAAAAGTCGTGGAATTCGTGCTCGGAATTTTCGCTCCTCGTTTTTATCGCGTTAGAGGGATTCCGGTCGTTCCTGGCCTCGAGTCCTCGTTAAAGAGGTTAAAATAGCCTCAAAGCTGTACAATCAGTTTTTTTTTTCATACTAAATTCAACTATTTTTTCGACTATTTGAAAAAAATGCAAGCGAACGTCGAGGAGAAGGCGAACGAGGATTTCGCGAGGGCGCTCGCCTTGCTGCACTCTCGGGATCTCGACAGCGCGGAAAAGCTCCGAGGAATGCTAAGCTCTCTCATTGAAAAAAGAATGTCGACGGTTTGTCGCGATGAAGCCGAGAGGACGGGAATAGTCGCGGACACTCAGGATCTGTTTAAATCGGAAGAGAATCGCTCGCGACGACGCTCGCGTCGTTTTTCGTCGCAGGATTCGACATCGTCGAAAGTTTGTTCGCAGAATTTGGGCCAGTCGAAAATCTCGCTCGAAGCGCGCAAGGATCAAGACCGCTCGAAAAATTGCTCGATGGAAAGTTCGAGCCAAGCGACGAGCCTCGAGGTCCGCGACGAGGAAAACGATTTTTCGGAAACGATGGACGTCCCGAGGATCTCGATACCGGATGAAAATTCGGACGACGGGAGAATCGTTTGCAAGGTCTGCCGAGGCGACAAACTCGGGCCCTTTATTCTTCTCGAGTGCCAGGACTGCCAGGACGCTTACCATCCGCTCTGCCATCAGCCGCCCGTCGTCGATATCGACGTTTACGATCCGCGTCTCGTCTGGCGATGCGGAAACTGCCTCGAGACCGTTCATTCCGGTCTAAAAATTTCCTCGAATTCACCCCTGGTCATTACGATCGACGACGACGACGACGACGAAGAAGAAAGCTCGAGCTTGCAAAAAATAGAACGAAACCAGAGAAAGATTGACGAAAAATCGAAAATTCGCGCCTCGCACAGAACGAAATCGAGAATTCAGGGCTCGCGCAGGAACGTGTCGAAAAATTCATCGATTAAGTTGAGAAAACGCGTTGGAACGAAACTCAGCGTGAACCGATTATCGCCGCTTTGACGTACGAATTATTTTTTAATATATATATATATATGAAAATAAAAAATAAAAATTTATCCACGTGTTTCGAATCGAGGTGAAGAAAAGATTGACGGTGTTTTTAAAGTAGAAGAAACTTTCTTCGTGTTTCGTTATTCGTTATTTTTATTCGACAGTAGTAGATCATACAATTTACAAGCGTATTATCTGACAGGATTAATTTTTTGTTTTCTTCTTAGTTAAAAGAGAAATTTATCGTTCGGGCGACTTCTCTGGACAATCGAGAGTTTGAAGAGCGAACATTCTCGTTTCTCTCGAGATTGCACTTTGGCGAGATCCACGTTTTATTTTTTTCAGCGGATCCGTTGGATTATAAACGAAGTTAACTTCCGAGAAATATTAACATTCAAAACGATCTAATTTTCTTTACTTTGGGAATATTATTTATTAATATTCCACAACAATTAAGAGGAAAAAAAATGTAAAATAGTTTCTACAAAACTTCAAGGCTGCAAATTGAATTAAAAGAAAAAGCTCTAATAAATTTCTCTTTTTCTTTACCCGATGCACAAGCGTAAGTATGCTAAAATTATTCTAAAAACTTTGGCAAAGTAGCGAAAGAAGCGCTTGGATTATTACTTTAATTAGATTAAATGATTCATCGTACAGTTTTCATAGCACTCGCATTCTTTTAGGACGAAATGACTGAAAGCTCGATAGACATAAATATATATATATTTTTTTTACTAAAAGAAAAAATGAATTTCTTTTTGTCGAGCAAAGATTGAACTTTATTGCGAGTTTTCTCACCAATCATTTCGTCTCAATCATTCTCTCGCTCATCGCAGACTAGAAATATTCACAATTTAAAAACTTCATTTTCTCTCACTCGGACGTCTGGTCACACGTGACCGTACTTTTTGTTTTCTCACTCTTATAATTCTTGTGGAGCAAAAACGTCTCGCGGTTACGATGTTTGGCCTCTATTAAGGTCAAACGAGTTCAACTACCTCTTGGGCTCAGACTCGAACATATTTTTCACTTTGAACGTCACCGACGTTCTTCGATTACTCTCTCGACTCTCTCGTTCACATTTTGTAATTGATTCAAACGATTCAGCTAAGGAGCACACCGAAAAATACGCGATTAAGATCACCAGGAGACATTTTCACAACTCAATATTTTTTTCTCATTATTCAAACGCAATAGAATAAAGAGAAAATCAATTTTTCGTATTGCACAATTTTTTTTTAATGTTTTTTTTTTCTTTCGTATTTGGCGCAATGATGAACTAATTTTTGAAACACAACAAATAAATCATACCGTGTGTATCAATTATTGAAATTTTTTCTATAAAAAATCAACAAGAATGATTTTATTTTATCCGAAAAAAAAAATGTTCAATTTGTGGTTAAATTACTTCTCGGTACTTGGATATGTATTGAATCTTATTTCGTATCAAAACATTTTTTTCCTTTGTACTGAGTCCAGTTTGAGGAAGAAAAAATGTCCGAGGTCGTCAACGTTACTCTAAATTATGTTGACTTAATCGATGCCCGAGACTGATGGGAACGCCTCGTCATGCTAAATAGCTGCACAAATTTCTTTTTAATGCGAAAAGTTTTCAACAAACTTCGAGGTTGCTTCACTGCGTTCACTTTCAACAGTATTTTTACGAAGTCGCGCCTTTTTTTACTATTCATTTTATGATTATATTTATAATGAATCATATTCTCTATAGTAACGAGTATTTTCATTTCTTTAAAGCGTATGTCTACGCAACAATTTTTCGATAACAAATGAATCTTTTTTTCATCCGAACAATTTATTTTCATGACCGTTCCCGAACTCTCGATCATTCATCGAAGTCATTTCCTTATCAAATATAACATTTGCGATTGTATTTCAGTTTTTTTTTTCTTAGTGTATATTGATTTTCAACATTTTTTTTTTCTCGGTGTACTTTTTCGCGTGCGATATTATATCACTTGGCACGTTTTGACATCTGGATTCTTCTGTGGTTCTTACATCGTTATACTCGACACAATAACTTTTTTTTTCGTGTGAATAACCGTAATCCAGTTTTTTGTTTGCTTATTTTTCAAATAAAACAAGAAAAAAAAACATCAATGAAGATTTATCGAACCATTTTCACGTCTCTTGATCAGCACTCTGGGCACTTGTGTGCGAACAGTTTATCCGTATAATCTCTTTAATCGGTTCGCCGAATATCGGCCTCACACGAATCTCAATATCTCGCGACTAGAATTTTTTCCAGACTTTTTTTATCGTTTGATGACTTATTATCTTTAATTTTTTCTTCTTCTAGAAATGCACGTGGAAGATTCAGCGCTCTTCCTCGGGAAAATTTAACCGAACAATCGTTAGATGTCGATCCATTTCGTATTTCGTCTTTTGACAAAATCCACAAACTTCAACTTTAGCGTATACCTCAATCGTGCTCTTCTTCTTATTTTTTCGTCGTGTGTACAAACGTGCAAAAATTATTCTGTCAGCGTGCGAAATCTATAAAGTATGTTTTTTTCTCTAGCTTTTGCTTCCCATTCTCAAGTATTAGTTTTTTTTTTAGTTTATTATTACTTAGTTTTGTAAAATTCCGAATACCAAATTCGTTAATTCTCCATGTTTCCTTTTTTATATTTGTGAGTCATTCGTGCAGAATTTACCGACTGGGAATAAAAAGTTGCGCAAATAATATACAATTCTGAGGAGCGTAAAGTTTTTCGTGTGATTAAAAAGAACAATTGAAAAAATGGCGCGTGCAAGTTTGACTCATTGAAGACGAATAACTGAGAAATTAAAAAAAAAACAATTTTGCTCACGATTGAGAGTGCATTCCCTCGGAATTTTCAACATTTTTTTTTAATGATTGGAATGCTATGTAAATTTTTTTTCACTCGGAAAAAATATTTTCGTAGCGTTTCAGTGACACGAACTCGAAGTAGATATATTTTTTTTATTTTCTGGAGCGTCAATATATCACTAATCGTTAAAATCTCTAAGAGCTAGTTTCTCTACGTTACTAAACTTAGGTACGCCTTGTTTCTTTTCCTTTCGTTTCACTACTGTTCACTTAAAAATTACGACCAATTCGAACACGTACGAATTTCGAACAATTTTCCTAAATTTCTTGTTTTTTTCTGACTTTTAATTTTTTAAACTTGCATATGTTCACGTGAGAATTTTTTATATAAACCAGTAAAAGTTAAAATAAAAAACGATGATAATTCTCTAAAAAATATCAGAGTCTATAAGAATTATATGTATTTTTTTTTATAATAATTATTATAATTATCATTTTTTAACGTTTGTACGAGATGCCTTGTACATTTTCTCTATGATACAGTTTTTATGTAAGAACTTAAAAAAAACGCATGTACGGTTTCTTGTATAATATGAGCGCATGGAAAAAAGCGATATAAAAAATAATATTTGCGTATTTTTACGTAAAAAAAAGAAAAATAATTCTAAGATAAAGTCAATTTAAATGCTTCCTAAGATTGATGCAATAAAGGTAATGAAATATTTATTATTTACCTGACTTTCAATAAAGAGGTAAAATAAATAATCGACTAGACTCTGTCGACGAAACTGACTAGAAATTTCATTGAATCATTAAATCGCAGCTCTCTCTCTCTCTCTCATCGTCGATAATACGATGCAATGAAACTATTTTTTATACAATACGTGTCTATATATTAATATATAGAGAATAATATCGAATTATCATCTATCTTGTACGATCAGACATAAATCTATAGAAAAACGAAGAAATAATAGAGAAAAGTATGCACCGAATGAAATAGTCTTTCAGATTAATCTTTACTTTTTCAAACTCTAAATTTTCAATCTCTCAAAAGTGTTTCGTTCTTGAACAAAAATAAAATGAAATGTTCACCTTTGCGAGAATGAAAATCCATTTCGTAATATCTTCTTGCGTCGTTTAGTGATCCAGCAAGTGCCCAGTGCCATATATAATAGAAATGCCAGATTGGAGATTTATTGATATACGTCGTAACGATTCAATCGATAAGAAAAGTTGCAACGTTTTTTCTTCTTTTCTTTTATCCAGATCAAACGCCAACGCGAATTTTCATTTTTTTCCCCTCCACTCGCTTTTTTACTCATCGAATATTTCATTTCAAAAGAGAAATAAGAAAATATGGAGACGCACAAAAGACGCCTCGGATTCATGGATTCTTCGTAATTGACGAATACGAATAATAATTTCTTTTTTTTTTATCGCGAGAATTTTTTAAGAGGAACAGGGCCGAAGATTGGCGTAGCTCGTTCTTGACGAATAGGCAATAGGCACTTTTGAGATAAAGAGAGGGACAGGACAGTAGGAGAGGGGAAAAGAGAGGTAGAGATGATTTTTTAATGATTTTTCCTATGTAGCTCAATCGGTTTTGGTCGCTTGTAAACCGTGTCCCACGACAAGTTTCTCCTTAGGAAAGTCCAAAATTACGGTTACGTGGAACGCCATGTTTGCCGCTGCTATGATGTATTCACAGAGAGAAAACCAACTAAAAGCTAAAGAAAAAAATCCAATTATACACCAATTGTATAATTAAATTATACCTTTATGAAAATAAACGAATTCTTTTAACTTCCGGAGAATGTTGAAGATTATTTTGAAAAATCATATCGCATTGGAAGAATTAAAGTCATACCTTCTTGTATGTGTAAATTTTTCACCTATCTTTAAAGTATTTTAAACAGTGATAATTTAAATTCAATTAGTTTTACTAATCGAAGTATTAAATTTCAATTTTATTGTTTTAAAAAATATATACATATATATTTTTCAGTTTAGTTAATTATTAATGAAATCCATATAAGTATTTCTGCATTGAATTTATGTACAAAAGAGTTTACTTACTTCCCGAACAACCCAATTAAATTAAAGACTTGATTTTTGGTTATTCTACTTTTATTTGATTAAAACTATTGCCATTTACTTACCTAAATCATGGCAGAGCAACCGATGCTTGAGAAAGAATATAATAAGCCCGACTGTGCTTGCCATGCTCGTGGCGAAGAGTGCCTGTTTGTATTGAAGACTTTGTGCGTTCGGTGTCATGAGACGACCTAATTTAACCGCTGTCAGCATGTACGTTAACGAGCTGATCATGAATATTATGAAGATTTTTTCATGAACAGCTGAAACGTTACATTTCAATCAGCAAGGAATGAAGAAACAATTATTAATCCTACGATAAAATTATTTTTTTTAATTTTTCCAGCTCTTTTAAAAGAATTTGTTGGAAATATTGTGTAAAGCAAAAAAATAATTACTGTCACAAATAGTATTTAAAGGTATAAAATATTTTAATGGAATGAAAAAATGTATTTCTTTCAGTCACGAAGAGCAACACGAATAAAATCGTGTTACTTTCGTCACAAGAATTTCTCCGCTTCTGAGAGAATAAAATCGCGTCGTCAAAATTTTATCGAGAATTATAACCCATTCCGTCAGGAACGGGTGTGCCAATCGATAGGACCAACGGTACAGTTTGATTTTTGTCAAGGTCGTGCGCGAGAAAGATCAACCGGAGGTCAGCTCAACGACAAATCTCCCCGCGACTGACTGACGACCAACTTTCATTAGCGACCGTTAATTTAGTCATCGCTGACACGAGAACGCTAAGTAATTTAGCCCTCGGTGTCCTAGAGTTAATTCGAGAAACTCACGACACACAATATTACTTTATCACTGGAATCATTCTCACGAAAAAATTTTTATTTTTTATTTTATTTTTTTACGTTTAGCCACAAATTTCAGTTTTTAAGCCTTCCTTTCGTGAGCTAGTGAACCTATTGTTTTTTATCGGAAAAGAATCTAAAAATAGTAGAAATTCCAAAAAAGAAATTTAAAAATCTTGTGACTAGGTGCGAGTTGAGAGTTCGCGCCTCTATTCGTGTAGGTTTATGACGTCACGATCGATCTCGCGTTTGAAAGGCGCGAGCTTTGAGTTGAACACTGTCGGAATGGCAGCGAATTTTTTTTACGGATTGCAATCTTTTTCAAAATTTTACAACTAACGAATGGGAGTGAGAAAATAATTTTTTTTTTCATGCTTGTGAAATGAACTCACAGTAATTCTCCCTGTTCGAGATGAACGTAACTCCGGACAGGGCGGCGATCTCGGCGACGTTGAGCCAGAAGCAGAGATTGAGGAGTCTGCATCCCACTATTTTTTTTGGTATGTCCACCATGGATTTTAGTATATCGCGGTAATAGGAGTAGTACACTAGAGCTATCACCATTCGAGGACCAATGTGAAGGGCTATGCTGAAGCGCCAGAAATATCGCTGTGGTGAAATTCCCGTGATAGCCGAAATCGATGGCAGGACGTTGTAAACCTATGGAGCAAAGAATAAAACGATTATTATAAAAAACCTTGATAAAAATGTAAATTGTCAGAATTTCTAGAGAAACAAAATCTTGCGATAACTGAAGAAAAATGGTGTCTCGAAAAACTAAAAAAATTTTTGTGTTATTCTCTCAGCAAGTACTTTTTAATTTGATTTGAAAAATAGCTGGAATATCTGTACTCACTCGACAGTGCGTTTCGTGAATGTCATCCTGCTGATAAATGTAAGCGGTGATGAAGCAGATAACAAGAGTTACAAGAGGCAGACAGACGGTCGCTATGCACAGCTTTTTAAAGGAAATCTCAAGATACAACGAGCTCTTGGTGCTTCCAACATTGTTGCGCTCCATGGTGTATATAGCACGGATTGTCGGATTATTCTTAAAATTTTGGCGTCTCTGGCAAATCACCAGATCATGACTGAGAAATATTTGAGCAGCTTCTGCACTGACTCAGCGCGAGTTCAGTCTCCGAATGAATATTGCGGCAAGCATCTTCGATATGACGGAAACGTGCCTGTGGTGGAAAAGAGAAGAATAATGAAAATTGTTATTTATCTCAGGAGAGAAAGAAGAGAGAGAGCGAGAGGAAAGTTCTTCGGATATAAAAGGCCATGCTCTTGGCCGCGAAACGTGCGACCGTGACGCAACGAGACGCGAATTCCCCAAATAAATTGACGAACCCGAAAATAGTGCTCCAAAACAAATCTAGCATTGTTGAATCCGAATCGCGTGATATTTTCTGCACGACGGAACGATAACTCTATAAATAAACCCTAATCGTAGTTGTGCGTTCGGGATAAAAATTTGGAATTCAAAATTTCATCCTCGAGAGACTTACGAGTGTGCATTGATAAACACTGATAAGGACGGATAGGTGGTAAATAAAAAGAGGGTCTGGCGAGGCCGTTTGGAAGACTGAGGGGAAAAATTGATTCGCGACGAAAAGAACGGACAAGGCCGTTTATGCGTGTAACACCGAACAATCAGGGACAATGTTTTGTCCCGCGAGAACACATTGGCGGGATGATACACTTTTTTATGAGGAAAAATTGCACTGTCGCGTCGAAAATCTTATACCAGCCATTCAAGTATTCTTCGACGAATCGGACTGGTCCGTCACGCGATCTCGGGCGTTCAAGTTTAATTGAAAAATTGAGCTCGATAATAACGAAAAAAGATCGATTTACCTTGCTGCGGGAGAAAACGTCTGCTATTCCCATTGAAATATCGCAGGATGCCATCTGTCTTGAATTTCTGGCGTCATAAATACATATAGCGAGGAAGCTCTGTTTTTGTATTGAGATCACGTGACCAAACTAAAATCAAACGCCTCTCGCGGCAAAACGACCAAGCGTCGTTGCGCGTTGCGGCAACGAAATCAACTAGTATCGAAAAACAGCGAATGGGGAGACCGTATAAGGAGACGGATATCTTTGTAGTTTCTGTACACTCGACAGTAAAAGTGTGTCCTAGAGTGTCATTCCATAAAAATTAAACAATTTTTAATTAATAATTTTTGACAGTCGTAAAAATAGTAAGTTTTACCCTGCACGAATGTCCCAATTTAATTGCAGGAAGACACTTTTTTTACGTTGATTTTGTGTTGCAGGAAAATATGGTGGAAGAGAGTCAAAAACGATATCTGGCGGAAATAGATGCTTATAAACAAATTCAAAAAGGTTTTTTTTTCTCTAAATACATAATTCATGATTATCATAACATTTCTCAGTTCAAGATTCAATAATGACGTTTAATAAAAATTAGCCGAATGGTAACATAACCTGAAAAGAAATAAGATCCTTCAAACGGTTTAAATGAAATAACAAATTGAATTTCATCAACTGATGAAAGAAACATCGTTATAATGAGATTAAATTTAAGTTTCAATATAAGTAGTGTATATAATGACAGAATGTGGGACAATAAAGAATTCTAACCCGATTGCACAGATTATCACAAAGCATTAGTCAAACGGCAACAGTTGGATGGTCAATTGAATGAAAATATTGCTGTAAAGGAAGAACTTGATCTTTTGAAGCCTGGAAACGAAGTTTTCAAGCTGATCGGACCAGTTCTTGTCAAACAAGATCTGGTCGAAGCAAAACAAAATGTAGCTAAACGAATGGAGTATATAAGCAACGAATTGTAAGTAAACTGTTACATCTCTCTTCACTATTTCTTTCTTTTTTTTTAAATCAATTTAATTAATTTATTATTATTGTACCTAGGAAAAGAACAGAAGACCTGATCACAGAACTGGACAAAAAGCAAGAAACTCATCGTGAAACATTAGAAAAACTGCAACAAGTTTTCCAGCAGGCACAAATGAGGGCAGCAAAAAAATCTTAATCAAAAAATTATAAACATGTAAATTTAATTTGCTTAAATGAAAAAAATTAAGTTTATCGGTATCTAATGTGAATGCTTATTTTTACTTTCATTTTGTTCTTCTGAAAAATTTTCATAACAAGACTAACTCACAATTTGTCATATTATCATGGCTAATTTTTTTGAGATAAAAAACGAAAAACCATCTTAAACCTGTCAGGATTTTTTACGATTGAAATAAACACGCTGCTACATGAAAATGTATTATTATTGTTCTTGAGTCTTTCAGGACAATTCACCACAAGCGCTGATGACTATCTTTTGTGAAGGTGTACCAGATTTGCTACCATATTTTTCCATTTTTTTAAGAACATCAAGACCACTGATAATATGACCAAAGACAACGTGCTTTCCATCGAGCCAATCCGTGCGTGCTGTGCACAGAAAAAATTGTGATCCATTTGAGTTTGGTCCAGAATTAGCCATTGATACTGTTCCAGGTCCAGTGTGCTTAAGTTCAAAGTTCTCGTCGTCAAATTTGTTTCCATAAATCGACTTGCCACCTGTGCCATTATGATTTGTAAAATCACCGCCTTGACACATCTGATAAATAATTATTAAGGATAGTATGTAACCAAACAATGTGAAAATATCTTTTTAAGATCCACAAAAGAAACTAATTGCTAAAAAGGATACAAAGTCTGGAATTATTCTATGAAAAGTGCTTCCTTGGTATCCAAAACCTTTCTCATGTGTACAGAGACACCTGAAATTTTCAGCTGTCTTTGGAGCAATGTCCGCTCTTAACATTATTATTATTCTTCCCAATTCCTGTTTGCCGATACTAACGTCCAAGTAAACTTGTGGATTTTGTTTTCCTTTTTTTGTCACAGGTGAATCAGTAGTTGTAGAATCGTCCGTTTTCAAAGTTTCCCCCGCATGCTCCTGCAGCCAGAGGTCATCAGCCCAAACAGGTTTCGATGATCCTTCTTTTATTTTCTGTGGTTTCGCTATATTTACTCTTATTGTGCGACCAAAAAGTTCTGAATCATTCTGCAATGAAATGTATAATATTTCATTATAAATCAATGTAAACAAGTCCAAGTAAAAATTTGCAAATGAATTCAATATTCAAAGTCTCTTGTTTCAAACGAAAAGTAAATGTTATCGCGAATAAAGGTAAAAAGTTTCTTTTTTAGTACCATGTTATCAATCGCTGCAGCTGCATCTTCTGCCATCTCAAATTCAATAAATGCAAAGCCCCTATGTTTTTCTGATTCATAGTCTAGAGGTATTTGAACATCAACTATTTCGCCGAAAGGTATAAATGCAGCATGCAGAACCTTCTCGTCTACCTCCTCTGCTAGACCACCTGAAAAAATTAATTTCACTTTTTTTCTCTATTCAAGTAATTTTTTAAGCTATTGAACCATGGTGTAGACACGAAATAACAAATAATAAGTGGATAAAAAAAGCATAAGTCTTTAAGCAAATTAAAATTGATAGCTGAGAACCAAAAATTGATTTAATGGTTGCATAATAAGAAGGAGCAATGACTTCTGGCGATCACATTGTCTAATGGTCATATTCCAAGGTTGGAATCTTATCAGTGCAAATAAAATGATAAAATGTTAATATTTATGATGAACTTATCGGAAAATCATAAGATAATATCTCGAGAAGAAAATTGCATAAACCTTTTCAGAATCGAGTCAATTCTTTCAAAAAATATCTTAAAAAAAGGTTATTTTACGCGGGAGCCGGTGTTTTAAGAGGTTAAAAATATTTAAGAAAATATTTATTACACGCCTAACTGATTTTTCATGTACTTACCCACGTAGATCGTTCGTTTTGTATTATTCATTGTATAAATATATCTTATTTTTTTTAGGCTCGATTTATATTCAAGATAACACTGATTGTGGACTAGAGATGTCCGATCAAGATGACAACATGCTTGTTTTCACGTGTGCACTGTACACTCCGAATCAAAAACCAAACCTGCACAGACGAAAGCGTTGTAAAAAATATTTATAAACAAAAAAGATTAATAGAAAAAATGTCTAATATATTCCATTTAAAATTGATTGTTAACAATGGTAATACCAAAATAATCAATTTTTCATTGACACGAATAATTGTTTATTTCATTACATATTGATTTGAAAAAAATTATAAATTTTTTTTTAATAAAAATTTACGAGTATCGGTTGTTGAGATTTCTAAATTTTTTCTATATTTATTTCAAAAAAAAATTATAGCGTCAAATGTATTTTCGAATACCGAATACATGCACGAATCAAAAAATTTTGACTATGACTGTAAACTTATTGAAAGAGAATCGTCTGTACCGTCTGTACTGATAATGATACGAATGCGAGAGCGTTTTATTACTCACAGAGCGCTGGGCTTTGGCGATCATTCGCAAATTTTTCGAGTTCAGTCACTGTGCTCCAACTTCGATCTTGAACTTTAAACATTCTAAGAACGCCGGTGTATTTTAATTTTCGTTTATTTGATCTTTTTTTTTCAAGGTAAGAATTGTTGCTGCACAACCAAAAGTGAATATAATGACTGTAATCAATAGACAGATTTATTTCAATTTAGTTCAATCGCGCAGTAAGTCATAAAGTTGCATTTATTCAATTGTGATGCAACTTATATAGCTTTTGCAAAAAGTGCGTATTGTGCGAAATTTTCTGATGTATTTGAAAAAAAGAATAATTTATCTCAATGCCATATTTTTTCTTTCCAACAAAATATTTATTTAAAATTTTTTCAAATTAGCTTCACGCCTAATAATGATATCAATTTTTATTTATTAATTTTTTCAGTATTGGAGCCCTGATAGTTTGACTATGATGCTTCTAAGAAAATCCATGTTACTATATCCTCAATCAACTCTGATTCTTTGTCGGAATATGTCTCTTGTACGAGAAAAAGCATTCATTAATGGAAAATGGGTAAATGCCTGCAGTGGAGAAAAATTTGCGGTGAGCAATCCTGTCGACAAGAGTGTGGTCGGAGAGGTACCAAATATGAACAGTCAAGATGTAAATTTGGCGGTAACAGCTGCTACAGACGCTTTTGAATCCTTTAGCCAAAAAACAGCGAAGGAACGTAGCGAAATGTTGAGAAGATGGTACGAACTTGCGGTAAAAAATTCTGAAGAGCTTGCTTGCATACTGACCAAGGAGAATGGAAAATCTCTCGCTGAGTCCAGAGGTGAGATAAGATACGGAAATTCATTCATCGAGTGGTTTTCTGAGGAAGCGAGAAGAATAAATGGGGAAATTTTGCAAGCACCGGCTGCAAACAGAGAACTGTTGCTACTGAAGCAACCAGTGGGTGTTGCAGCTCTGATAACACCTTGGAATTTTCCTCACGCCATGATCACCAGGAAAGCAGGAGCTGCACTGGCTGCGGGTTGTACCTGCGTCATAAAACCGTCGGAAGATACGCCTCTGACGGCTCTCGCATTGGCAGCCCTTGCCGAAGAGGCCGGCATTCCTCCCGGAGTCCTCAATGTTATCACCGCAGACTCCAAAAACTCCCCTATCGTGGGAAAAGAACTGTGCACGGATCCGCGCGTACGAGCTCTCTCCTTTACAGGCTCGACGACGGTCGGCAAAATGCTCTACCAACAATGCGCTCCGACGATGAAGCGTTTGAGCCTCGAGCTAGGAGGAAATGCGCCTTACATCGTCTTCGAGTCGGCCGACCTCGAGCTCGCGGTCTCCGGCGCGATGACGTCCAAATTTCGTAACACGGGACAAACATGCGTCTCGGCCAACAGGTTTTTCGTTCACGAGAAATTGTTTGACGAGTTCGTTGACAAGTTCCTGTCGAAGATTAACAAGGAAATATGTCTCGGAGATGGTAGCAAAGAGAACGTGACTCACGGGCCACTGATAAAGGAGAGCCAATTGCTTATCGTCGAGAATCTCGTGAAGGACGCTGTATCGAAAGGCGCGAAACTTCACTGCGGTGGAAAGGTTCGTACGGATCTTGGTCCTCTCTTTTACGAGCCGACATTGCTCACAAACGTCACCAGGGATATGGCGATCTACGGCACCGAGATATTTGGACCCGTCGCCGTTATTCACAAATTCAAAGACGAGAAAGAAGTTTTGAAGGCGGCGAACGAAAGCAAGGTGGGCCTTGCCGGCTATTTCTATTCTCAAGATTTGTCCCAAATATTCAGAGTCGCCAGGAAGATGGAAGTCGGCATGGTCGGGGTCAACGAAGGACTCATTTCTTGCGCGGAAGCTGCCTTTGGCGGAGTCAAGGAATCCGGCCTGGGAAGAGAAGGCTCCAGTCACGGTATTGACGATTATGTCGATATTAAGTACGTCTGCCTAGGAAATCTGAAACTCTGAATAACTAAATTCCCACGACTCTGGTAAGTCTGTAAATTATCTCACAAAGTTTTTATTATTTTACACTTTTATGCAGGAACTCTAAATCATTTTTTTACTTTTAGGGAATTACCTTGAAGCATCGTCAGAAGTAACGAAAAGAGGAAGAGAAATTATCATATTGTTCCAGTAACATGAAATTTTTCGATGACCATCGAAATTTCGTGCGTGATACATTGACGTCTTCCAACGGTTGAGCAAAACCGTCTCGTATTTTTAGATATAAGAACGTGAATAATTATTTTGATTTTATCTATAGTTAAAGCCAGACTGCTAAAAGCGTACCATATATTTAGATATGTGACAAGAGAATGTTTTATGTATTAGTTTTACATAAATATTTTTTTGATAGATATATGTATAATATTATTTGTTCATAATACTCGTTAGGTTGCATTTTTCCCTGAACAAAAAAGTGTTAACAAAAATGACTTTAGTGGAGTTCGATTGACAATTATGGGATGAGCGACGTTTATAGTTTGTAACTTGGAATCTATTCTTGTAGATAAATTCTATAATCAAACAATACTCAATTAGAACAGCTTTCTTGTACGTGATATTTTACATTGTATTTTGTATCCTAAGGATTTTTTTTTCTTTTAATGTGTTACAAATAAAGTTTTTATTGTTTATTGATCACTGTACAATTTTAATGCAGAAAAGATATACAAGAAGAAATTACATACATATATATTCATAAATATAAGGAATGGAATCATGCAGTGGAATTTACAGATTAATATTTTAAGACTCAGGACATTTATTAAATTTAAATGAAACTTTCATCCATGAAAGACTCTCTTTATTAAATGTATAAAATAGAATTTGAAAAATATAGAAATTTCATGAGCAGACTGTCGTAAAATCGAATTGCCCCCTCCACTTTTTACCTTTACTACTGTCGTGTCATAGAGGTTACGTCTCGATTATTTGAACATTTTGAACAGCTGTTCACGTTGAATCTGTAACGTTGGCATAAAATAATAAAATATTATAGTTACAAGCGTAAATAAATTTTCAAAAAATATGAATGTAAGAATACAATCTTGGACTTTATTATGAAAAATAATTAAATGACAAGTAAGCTAATATTTGTAATTTACATTTAAAAAATGTATTGTTTTGGTTATCCAGGAACAAAATATTCCAATTGACATAAATGCTGGAAAATTGTTGGACTGGCTGATCAACAGGCGACACTGCACAAAAGGATGGCAGTCCAATATTCTTGCAATCAGGACAAAAATAAGCAATGCGATACAAGATATGCCCGTTCATGAAGGAATAGCCCAATTGTTGTCTGGCACATGTTTGTATCATCTCTTAAATACTTTATTATATATTAAATATTATTGTTTAATATATATTTGTATTTAAATTTTCAGATATAAATTATTTCCACTGTAAAAAAATAGTGGATATCTTGAAGGAGACGGAAGCAGACTCCAAAAATTTGTTTGGTCGCTACGGATCGCAGAGGATGAAGGACTGGCAGGAGATAATCCGCATGTACGAAAAGGACAATTTGTATTTAGCCGAAGCAGCCCAGATGTTGACAAGAAACATCAGCTACGAAGTGCCAAGTTTCAAAAAGCAAATACAAAAATTGGAACAAACTCAACATGTTGGTTATTGATCGATTACTTTAGAATTACAAAGGTTTATTTCATAGGATTAAAGCTCAAACGTTTTTCACGTTTGTCGTTATATTCTTCAGGAACAGGAAAAAAAGGAAGCAGAGTACAAAAAATCGGAAAATATTGCTCGCACTGAATTCAACACCTTGTGCAAACAGCTTGGAATATCTGGGAAAAACATAAAGCGCGAGTTAGTTGAGAGGATAGTCGAGTTACCGGAAATTTACGAGAAAATAACACAAAAGTCGAAATCTTTGAAGCAAGTTATCGAATTTTACGAAACTTTTGTAGAATTCACACTAGGACATGGACATGTTGGTGGATCTGTACCAATGATAAAATATTTGATTGGTAACCTTTCATATTCTGCAGCAAGTATACTTTACCCTTTTCTCCTTTATTCCATATTTTTTATACATTTTAGATAAGGGAAACACGACAACGTATGAATGGATTTACGGCGAAGCGCCCTTGAAGACGATCGAACCTACTTTGAACGTGAATCTCGAAGAAGAAAGCGATAAAACCGTTAATAACGATGTGCGTAGTCTATTGAACGAAATTCAAATTGGAATAATGATTGCCATTTGCTCTGAAACTTTTGTTCCTTCAATTTTTTTGCAGATTGACTTTGGTGACGATGCGGAAGATGCGATCAATTTTGATGTTTCCGAACTGAATCCTGAGGAAGGAAATGTGAACGTCGGTGACAACATTGATTGGGGAAATGCGGAGATCGAGGATGTGGGTCAGGGTGAAATAGATTTTAATATTTGCTTGGAAGAATCTGGTATAGTTGTCGAGGCGGCCGGTCACGATGGTGGAACTGCAGCTGGAAACGAAGCTCTCACGATCCTCGACAATCCAACCACGCGAAATGGTTTGATCGATGAATTGTTCGAGGTGAACATTCCAAAAAGAATCTTATTCATATCTTAGAATATATATTCCATATTTTTCATAAACTCAAGAAATAATTTCATCTAGCTCGAGGCTTTCCTGAAACTTCGTCTCTACGAATATAAGAGCGAGAGTAGCAAAAATCTCTTAAATATGAGTCAAATGCAGGAAGTCTCGCCGATTTTGCAACTGGCAACGTCGGACAGTACACAAAATATGCTCGACAATGTTCAGGTCCTCTTAACCGAGATGTTAGATAGCCGGGTGCAGCATTTGCACAATATTAAACATTCCCCTAGGTAATTATTCACATATTATTATTACGAATGTATTAAATCTTGTTGATCAAGTGGTTAAAAATTTTTTTTAATCATCTTTTTTCAGATACGTGGACGTGCTGGCTGGAACATTGAAACAAAAGCTTTCTCTGATCGATAAAATGACCGCAATGCAAAAAATTGTCAGAGGACGGCAGGAAGACGCTCGAGAACAAATTGTCTCATTAGAGCCTATATTAAAACTTGTCATTCAGAGGACTCGAGAATTGCAGAGCGAGGTAAGCTCCGAGTTCCAAACTCTTTCTCCCTTTTATGCTGCCTCCACACATTGGGCCAACAGCCAACGTGCCAACAGAGTTATTGATCTGATGTTAGCATAGGTTGGTCAACATTGGTTCCTCTTTCCGAGACGTTTTTTTTTATTAATCAGCAGAGACTTGGGACCAACATGCCAGCCAACTTTTCTATACGTTGGTTTATATGCAGACGAACTCGATACGCTCCTAGTCAGAAGTTGGCTCTACTTGGCTCAAATTGTAGAGGCAGCATTACAATGAACGATTAATTTTCATCCAAATTACTTATATTCTCAATTCTCTTTCAGATTGAACAAGATATATCGAAAAGATACAAGAATCGAGTCGTACGATTGACGGGTGGTATAACCGCTATGTAAGATTTAAATTAATTTTATTACACGTACATTTTTTAAGGTGAAATTCGCGTGGAATCTGTTGCGATAGGTCTTTTTTAAATTTTGCATTCGTTTGCAATAAAAATATGGAATATTTGAAGCAGTCTTACCGTCCAGAAGTTGAGATATTAACTTTTTCATTTGTTTCTCGTACACACGTTCAATGGCAAAATTTGTTACATCACTTCAATAAAAAAAATGACGAAGCAGATCTTTATAAAGTAATGTTCCATTGCATAGATTTTTATTTATCTTAAAATGGTCATTATGTCGAAGCGGGTCTTATTGTTTAACAGAGTGGGAACATTTTTTTAGCGATTTACAAAAAATATTAATATTCGAAAAATTGTCACTTATTTTCCGAGTTATGCAGAGAGATAAAAATGGAAATGCTCACAGGTTGTAATGTGTATAATAAAACAGGTATATAAAGTAGTGTGGTCTTCCGTAGGTAAACGTAAAAGGGCAAAAAAATAGTATATTTCATCACAATATCTAATCGGTTTCGACATTGAAAGAGAATAGCGTGTGAAATGCAACACAATGTTGTGCAAGTAAAGGAAAAAAAGTGAAAAATGTTCACAAAATCACGAAGTGTATTGTTGCAAGTGATGGGCACAACATGTGGTGAAACCAATGAACTGAAAAAAAATGGCAAGCAGTGATGCTGTCAAAGATATCACCGCGTAAAAAAAGAGAAAAATGGATACAGAGCTACATAGTTTTGTACAATCGATACGCTCCGGTACGTGTGACTGGAGAACGCACGTCTCTTTTCCAAAAAAAGTTGCCAATTCGTCGCGATGTATGTATCAATGAATCCACTGCACGAGGAGTTACTGATGCACGAGATCGAAAGTACAGACGAAGCGAAATTCTGAAAGCGTAAACACAATCGTAGCTCTTTGAGTTTTTTTACAATTTCGTTTTTTTTTTCACTTGTAGAAAAACAAATTCAGTTTTTTTCATATCATATTCTATTCTTTTACTCAAAATAATATTTTTGTCCATAAACAATAACGTCGATCGTGAATAAAAAGTAACAACTGAAAAAGAATTTTGTCACCAAATTTTTCATACAGTCCAGAAATGAAAATAAATTGAAACATGCGTACATCATGAAAAAATGTAGTTTTTCTAGTATTCATTTCTAACAATCTTTCATCAATTACGATTCACAGGAAAATTTCTCCGCTTTTATGAATAATAAGCTCTCCACTTTGATTTATAATTATGAAAAAAATAAACAGTTTTAAACATTCAGTATCCAAGATGTACAACCGATTTATACATTCTTTCAAAATTTACTTTTATCTCATGATTGACCAAGCATTTTGCTTTGCTAACTTAAAAGAAAAACTTCAAAATGCCATTTTCACACGACTTAGACCTTAAATATATTTTTTTTATATAGAAAAGGAGGATCATCGGTAAATAAAAAAGACGTGATTGAAAACAGTGTGTTCGATTTATTGTATATATTCTTTCGCCCTTATAATAGATACATTATTTTCATTCTTTCATAACCTTCATTCGTATCCACAGTGCTCTCTATTCTCGCAACATTTCATTCTTCGTTTTTTATTATCATCATCATCATGTATATATATATATATCTTTTATTTATTTCATTTTTTACTTCCATCCTATCATACTCTCTCATTTATACATAAATCAATAAAATAATCAAATAAATAAATAAATAGTAGGCTAATATGTACAAATTTTTTGGTAATTAATTTTGTTGTTGATGTTTTTCTTTACTTACTTCCAATATTCATTCACGCGCTTTATAGGTATATTCTTTTCTTCTTTTGTAAAGACTCTAGAAATATTGAGCTTGGTCTGGTCAGTACACATAATAATAATAATAATATATTCATTTAATTCTGATAAATTTAATCAAATTATCCTTTTGCTTGTTAAAAATGACTTGAATAGTTTTCCAATAACTTCGAACGCTCTTTCTTCCACTACCTTTCTCTTGCCCTCTTTATTTGTCCCTCTCTCATTTTTCATTCAACTTTATTATTTTTAGGGAAAAAATTCTACAAATAAAATGCAAATGATTCATTGCAGATAACTTTTTAACTGGATTATAGTGACATTTTTTGGTTATGATAAAAACAAAAGAAAAATTGTTCAAATTTTTTCGTAAATAAAATGTTTTTTCAAGCATTGTATTCTCTCAGGCACCTGTGAATATTTACAGATAAAAAAAGAACTACTTTCACGCCCTTAGGTTACTCAATTCTTCATCTTTTATTGCGAGTTTTACCCATTTTTTTTGTTTTGAGGAATAAAAGTATAACGTATCTTTTCGAAAATATACTCATGTTATTTTGATAAAAATTAAAAACTGAAAAGAAAAATACATTTTCTTTTAATCGCACTATCTACAATTCATGTATATATATATATTTTTATACAACATTCGACTTTCCTCATTACTTTTTCACAAAGCTTTCGATGCTTCGAGAAAGTGTTTTTTTTTCTCTGTTTAATAACTCTGATTAACTTTGCCATCAACCCTCAATAACGGTGAATTGATTGGTCTTCGACTGGTTTAATAATAATAACTTTTTTTACAGAACATTTTAATACGAGTGATCACCCAGATTGCACAATATTCTTATTTACTACGAAGTAAACAATAAAAAGGAAACAAGAAAGAATGGAAGAGAGAGAGAGAGAGATGCACGAAGAGAGCAAGAGATCGACAAAGAGAAAAAGTGATAAATTCGATTAAATTCGCTATTATTACAATTTTGCAATAAACGTAATTGATATAATCTAATCTGTCAAATTGTGCACAAATATTTGGCTTTCGAGTTTTATTCTTATACAATCTGAGACAGGGAAAACTGAAATAATCCTTATACCGAAAAAATTCAATAAGTTTGAAAGGTTTTTTGAAAGGAGGAGTTTCTCGAGAAGATTTCCATGAATCATCTCAGTAACGGGACTTGTGACTGTATGTCACGAGACTAGCCTGGATCACATCATGGTCTCGTTACAGCAGTTGAAACGTGAAAAACCCAAGTAGGGACAATCGGGGTCGTCGGGAAACGGGTGACTGGTGCCTGTCTCGAGTGGATCGTCCCGCCAATTTTTCGACTTTATTGTTGCCTTGTAGTAACAGAGTATCTCTAGAATTTCATTAATGCGCTAGGAACCTGGACTAGAGCCTTCGCTACTTCTTCTCCTCGCTTCTAATTCTTTGGCTAACATCTCGACCTCCCAATTGTTGTGTCCGATCTCGTCGGGACGATGGTCCTTGTCGTCTTCGTCGTCGTCATCGTCGTCATCGTCGTCGTCGTCGTCGTCGTCGTCGTCGTCATCGTCGTTGTCGTCTTCGAAATCGTTCTCGTTGCCCTCTCGAATCTCGCCCGGAGCTCTCTCTCTTCTTCTTCTTCTCCTCTGGGACTGCCGGCCGATCTCGTCGTCGGATTTGCTCTCGTCGCTGTTCGACTCGAGGCTTATGGCCACGTCGCCTTTCCACAGGCTCTGGGGCGATATCGACCGCGGCAAATCCTGCAACTCGAGCGTCTCCTCTTCCGAGTGTTCCTCCCACGATCTGCGATTCCGCGAGGACTCGTGCGACCTCGGCGAGACACGCTTCGTTCGAGCCGTCAAAACCGTGTCGACCGAGCCGTCTCGCATGAACGGATGGTCCTCACCGCCCTCTATCACGTCCGATTCCAGCGAGACGTCCGGCTCGCTGCTCTCCTCCGGCGAAACCTCGCAACCAGATCCCTCCTGATGCTCCAACTCCTGTATTCTCGCTTGCAACTGCGATATTATCTCGTCTCGTTTCCTTATTTCCAGCTCCAGAGAGGTGAACTGGCTATCAAACTTGCTCTGTATGTCTTCCTGCAAGATATTTTTTTCACTCGCCAAACACTTACGATCTTCTTTGTTATTTAAAATCAACCATTTTGTTACTTTGCGTTCATTCGTGTCAAAGTCGCTCAGAAGAAAAAACAGAATTCAAGATTCTTATGAGTTTTTCTTTTCAATGTTTCAACTATAGTATACAAACCAACATATATGAAAACCAACCAAAGATAGTTATAAATAAATGATGGCATTGCATTGATGGTAGATTCGGAAAAAATTATGTATTTGATGAAATAGGTAAAAGAGTGGTGTAACGTTAAAAAATAAAACTATATGAAGTTTAAATAGATCGCAAATCGAAGCAAGTGAAAGGTATTGATAGAAAATACTGTCACGTGTAGTAGAGTTGATGCTCTTATAGCTGTTCTTACAATTTTTGCAAGTGCGTATTCATTATTATTCAAAATTTTTTAAAATGATTTTTAATTATGTTATGCATGAACTTATCACTGATTTTGAAATTTAAAGTCATCCAATGACAGGTCTACTCTATGTAATTTTACCAAAACAAAATGATGAAAAATTTTTGAGAAAATTAGATGAAGCTTCTTTGATGCCATACAAAGATCGGTGCAAAATTTCACTTGAGGCGATATGAAACACCCAATTTCGAGTGATTTTTCGAACAAATCCCAGCAAAATTGATTGTGATTTTTCCAGCAAATAAACTGAAATTTGAATATGTTATGCAGTGTACACTGTACTAGGGCGTGACATTCTTGGTATTTCAAAAAACGAAAAAAAAAATTTTTTACTTTCGTGAAGTTATACATTCTTATACACGAAAAGTATAGCTATAGTATCTAAAAAATGATATTTCATGGTTCAATTGTTCAGAAAATAATTAGACGAAAATTCGAAAAAAATTCGTGTTTACGCATTTCATATGAAAGAATATCCTTTCCAAATTTGAACGAATTTTAATTATTTCGTTATGTGTATCGAAACCCCTTAAGAATAGGATGATATAGAAAATAGCCATCTTTAACTCTATAATGATATCTTAATGAAGAGCTTCCTAATCGTCGTAAAATGTTTACATAACCTTTTGGAGATATTATTTAATACCATATCTAAAATTTTCCGTCATTTTCGATATTGAACAGACAAATGATGGACCGTCTTTTGCTTTGCATGAAAACAGAGGATTGGACGTGACTACATATGAGACTTTAGGTGCGGTTCAATACACGCTTGAGCACGAGCGAGAAGTTTTTTTACTATATGGATTTTGCAGAAAATCGGCGTTCTCAAGTATGCTCAAGAGTGTATGTAACCGCACCCTTTCTGTTGTTTCTTCCGAGGCAACTTAATTACAGAAAACTTACCAATCGATTCTGAATAACGTCCCGTATTCCGGTAACGAGCTCACCGAGATATTCCTCGTCTCTTGGTCGCGATATCATCTGGAGTAAACCTCCACTGCTCAAAGGACGGAAGCTACTAAATTTATTGGGCGGTGGCAGCGGAGAATGCTCTTCTCCGAGCGAGATCTTGTTGTGTTCATCCGATATCGTATTGCTCAGAGTCTGCTCGGAGGGTGGACTGCCGAGGGTGTATTTGTTGAAGGTGACGCTCTTGGAGAGCTGAGAATGCCGAGCTGCGTAGCCCTCGATTGTCGGAGCTCTCATCAATTTTCTCAGCTCTTTCGTAGCTTTCTCCCGTTCCGGCGTGTTCGTCGTCGAAGACTCGGAATTGTCCGTTTTACTGCCCGCTGATAATTTCTTCAGTATGCTCTTCAGATTTCGCCTCTCCAACGTCTCGTTCTCCGGCGAGAGAGGATCCGTCGGCGACGAGCGTCGATCCTTCATCGAATCATCATTTTTAGTTCTTTTTTTTTCTTTTAATTTTTCTCATTATATAATGCTATAATTCAATATTTTACCATTAAATATCGTTAAGGTAGTTATCTCGTTAACACGTGTTTCTTATACGACTCGTTTAAAAATTAAAATATCGATTTTATTTATTGTACTCTCCCATATAAGCGCGTGTTCAATTTTACGGCTTTCAACGCTAAATATCTCGATTTCTAAACGGTGAAACTTGATGAAATTTTGCATAACTCTTTGAATTGCATCAAAGACTCGTACTTTAGTTTAAAAAAAGAATCCTAAAAAATGTTGAGCGTGTGATTGTCATTGGATCAATTTGGAGCAACTTCTCGTACTTGACTCGAGCTCAAAAACAACGAATGTTGAACGAAGAAAAACTGATAAAAAAAAATTAGTTTACCAATATGTATAACGAGACAACTGTGCCTCGAGTATAGTATTTTCGTAATAAATAACCTTGTTAAGTTTGGCGAGTTTTCTCGTGTACTCGATCGCGCAGGCTTCGGAGTGGCTCCTGGTAAGATTGCCATCGAACTCGGCCTCGGCGATCTCACCGCAGTCGAGACTGGAGCTCCTGACCGCTCTCTCGAGCTCAGCGAGCTTCTGCCTCTCGTTGAGAATCTTGAGTTTCTTTACGAAGGGGAGCCCGCAGTATTCCGGCGAAAGATCGTCGACGGAGGCGTACATCTTCGTCTGACGAATGTGCACGAGGCTCTGCTGCTGGAGCTGGCTCCTCCGATGGGGTGGTGGACTTTTTTGGGGCGAGGCGATGTCCTTGCCGGTAATCGAGGCGTCCTTGAGCATGGCCCAGGGCTTCTTGGTCGCTCCGGAATAATCGTTGTCGGGTGAAGGACTCGGGGACTTTGGAGCGGTAGCGAAGATCGTGACCGAGGGCTGGAGCTTTGTTCTCGTCGACTCGTCGAGGTGCTTCTTCGGGAGCAGGGGCTCCTTCGCGGGGGCTTCCTTGTCCGCGGCGTTCTCGTGCTCGCCGGGCTTCGACTTGAGCAAGAGAATCCTCTGGAGCAGGGGCAAGTTCTGATTGGTCGGGTTCAAGGCCTCGGGGCTCGCGTGACAAGCGACCTCCGACGTTCCCTGGCTCGGCACGTCCATGAGCTTCTTCTTCTCCTCCCGATCCTGGTTCTCCTTCAGTAGTCTCAGCCTCGAGAGCAACGGGAGGCCCGCCCCGAGGGGCGAGACCGGGGCCTCCGGGCCCGACGAGCACGTCTCCTGCTGCGACTCGTCGATCTTCGTCTGTCTCCTCAACGGGGGCACTTTCGGTGCTAATGGCTGCAGCTCGAGGCTCTCCTCCGGCCTCGTGTTCCGTCTGCTCTTCCGCCAGACGTTCTTCAACCCTTTGACATCGCTCTTGAGCTTGTCGACGATCCTCTTGCCCGTGCTGTTGTCCGACGAGTCGTGACCCGGCGAGGCCTCCATCTTGTGCGCCCTCGCCACTCTCTGCGCCTCCATCAGACGTTTCCTTCCCAAATTCTGCAGTATCTCCTGCGCCTCCGGATAATCCTTCATCGCTGCCAACACGTCCTCACGGGACAGACTGAACAGCTCCGAGTATCCGACCGAACGGACGTCCGCTGTCCGTCTGAAATTTTAATTCATATTGATCGTCCTTTAAGATTCATCAAAACCGTGCTTTCGTTTTAAAAAATAATTCTCTCTCTTCTTCTTCTTCTTCTTCTTCTTCTTTTTCTTCTTCGAGCGAGAGCATCGCACACTTACTTATTCAAGCCGTCGAGATTCAAGATTCCAATTTCACCGAAAAAATCGCCGGCCTTCATCGTCGTGAGGACTCTTCCGGTCTCGCTGATCACTTCTAAAATTCCGTCGGCTATTATGAACATTTCTCGAGCGACTTCGCCCTTTCGACATATCGAGTCGCCCGGCGTGAATATGTACGCCTTCATCTTTAAAACTAGATCGTGGAGGAATTCCGGCTGGCATTCCTGAAACATTGGACGGACCATCGGATTACTTCGCGGCTAGATCGATATCATGCATCATATATTACGATAATTATAATTTTTTTTTAAATACACGCTAAAAATATAATAACTTATCCCTTCGTTATTATTCTTCATTTTTCATTCGCAAAGAAAAATTTTATACAATTATTAATTACGTCTTCTCTGTTTTCGGTAATGATCGAGTGCTCTCGAGTCTCGTTGCGGGTAAACCCGTTAAAAAAGCTGCAAAACTTAACGAGAGTCTCAAATAACGACTCGAGGAAAAAAAAGAGAGAAAAGTGGCAGAGACTGAGAGATAAAGAAAAGCGAAAAGAAAGTATAAGAAACATTTCGTAAGACGTAAATCTCAATCTTTTTTCTCTTTATACTGACTATGAAAAGCCACGAGTGCGCTTGTTATGCCTGCGCGTCTTTATCAAAGTCTGGCTAATGGATTTTCATTGACAAACATACTTTACTCAAAGTGAAAAAGTAAATTCGTTAGTATGACAATTTAATGAACACTTCTCGTCGTTCTTCAGTTTGCCTTTTCAGTTTCTATGCGTGATTAGATTAGACAGTTGTCTTTCGTGCTATCCGACTCGTCTGTTTACAAATTACCCACCCAATTCAATTAAAAGAACTGCGTTCACTTTGCTTCTTTATCGAAACAATTGTATGAGAATCTATTTGATCGATCTATAATTTATCTATAATCGATCTATTAATTTATATAGTTTTTTATCAACAAGAATTACAGTTACATTTTTATTATCTTTTTTATTGGTTTACATTTCCTCGCTTATTTTGAAAAACCTTTTTATCATTTTTAAAAAAATATATCTCATTCTTTGAAATTTTCATCTTTTATTCTACTTTATATTATTTAACTTTATTTTATTCTATTTTTTTTTATTTTACCACTGAATTTTTTGTCTCCTTTCAGTAGTTTTCTTTGTCTTTTTTTTAACGTGTACCACACATAGAACGATATATATAATAGTAAGGATCTGAATGAGAGCCTGGAAATGGTATGTGAATTTCAGAGTAGAATATTCGGTTATCAATTTCTCGACTGCCGATGGAGGATCGACAGTTTGTGTCAATCAGGTTAATTACAAAGCACGCCCATATTGTCCCATACTCATCGCCCCGCATCAATCATTCTCAAGAATCGCGAGGATTGAGAGGTTCGCTCTCGACCCTCTTATCATCGTCTCGATGAAAATAAAACGTGAAATGAGAGCAAGAGAGAGAGAGAGAGAGGCTGCCGGAGATAGCGAATAGCGAAAAAGTTGAACGAAGAGCAGAAAAACGAGAGAGAAAGGAGAGGGAGGAAGGAGGGAAGAAAAAAGCAATAGACTACTCTCGAAGAAGTATTCGTGCTCTCGAAGATCCGACCGCGGTTCTTTTCCTGACCCGTAAATCAAACGCTTCGGAAGGAAATACGAAAAGAGCGGAGATAAAAGAGAAAAAAATACGTTACGTATCGAGAGAGAAGAAAATGGAGGGGCGGACGAGGCTCAAGCGAGAGATTTCAGCTAATCGATAGATTCTCGTGATCCTCGAAAATTTGAGAATGTGTGGGTGTGATTTACGAAATCATGAGATAGCGCTATACAGCTTTGGAACGCTGCCCGCGCTCTGTTCATCCAAAAATATCGTTTCGCCCAACGTGAAAACGATTCATTAAAAATAGTTTATTTCGTTAATAAACAATATAGTTCATGAAAATAAAAAATAAATATACTAAAACATCTTCACCAACAGTTATTCACCTTTGACATGAAAACTCTTTTGAAACGCCAGTTTTTTTCTTCTATTACATGATAAATACATGGAGAGTTCGATTTAAAAATTATTTTAAAAAATAATACTAATCAGTTATCGTGAACATTTTTTTAAAGATACTTGGTAAGAGCGCACATATATACCGAAAGTAAAATACCAAAAAATACCGAAAAGTAAGAAGTAAGTATAAGAAATAATATAATGTCAAAAAAATTCCAAATTATAGATATCCGTGATGTTATTGCGCTACAGAATTAAAACTTATTTCAGTTATATATTGGAGACACGAAATACAATAAGTCCCACATTAATTGTTAAATTTTTACCCTTCCGATAAGGATTTCTTTTAAATTTCGAATAAAGTGTATATATATGAGGCGAAAAAAAAAATTTATAACTTTCGGACCTGTCAAGTCCTTTGAGCAGAGTCTGTGCACTCGACGAGTGGATGAGTGCGAATTTCTTGAGAGGCCTCGGTATCGATTTCGAACTTTCGGTTGGCCGGCTTTGTCCGTACTCAATAGAAGGAAAGAAACGGAGGAACGGAATAGAGAGAAAACATATATGTATGTGTTTACATACATAATGTATATAGCATAGGAAAAAACGAGGATATATATAAAGAACGATATGGATTCTGCACTATTTCTTCTCGAGTACAATCGATTCTCGATATCTTTTCTTCTCGTTTCATCACTTCTCGCATTCATCCAACTTTGCTTCCTGTTTTTTTTTTGCCTTTCACTCGAGATTTCTCTCGTTTACTTGTATGTGCGTTCGAGTGGTGCGCTAATTAACCCCGGTACAAAAGGTTAACTAGCTCTCTTACGAAATAATCTGATTATGCCAGTTTTACGGAGAGGAAAGGGGGTGGGGAGGAGGGGAAGAGAATATTGGTGAATGGGATGCAACGAAATAAAAAAAGGAGAATAACGAGGAAAAAAAAGCAGAGGGAAAAAATTGCGTCAGCAACGCTTTTTTTCTATATAGAAATTTAATTAATCACCCTTTCAACGGTCGAAATTCTATTCTCCAGTTTTGGTTGTCAATTCCTCTATTCTTCTCTCTATCGTTCGCGTTACCCTTTCTTTTTATTTTTCTCGGATAACCGTGTGTCGATGTGCTTTTTTTTAAATTACTTCGACCGGGGGAATGGGAATAAGCCGACGAAGTACAGAGGCCGCTAGAACCGGAAATAATAGGAAATTATTCGGATATTATTTTCTACGTAACAAGAGAGGGGGTTCGAGGAAGGAAAGTCTCAGTCGTCCTCCCTTTCACTTTCATATATAGGAGCCTGGCAGTCACCGAACTCGCGCGACTCACTGTGTATATTCCCTCTCTTTTATCCTTCGCTCAATCCTCGCCGTTCGTCCGCACTTTCGAGAGATTTCATTGCAACGCGCGGTCTCCTCAAAGCTGCGCCACCGATCCTTTTTATTTTTATGCTTAAATGGAACATCGACTGTTCCAATCGTAAAGAGTAGACGATGGAGAAACACGCTCCTCCCCTTCGCCCCCCGCCCTCCCTTTTTTTAGATTTACTTCCTTCTTTTTTTCGGTCCTGGGTGTTTCATGATCGGTAGCAATTTCCTTCCAACGCCGACGACGAGGGCGGAAAATGTGCTCGAGCGAGAAAACGAGATCCACTTCTCGAATTTGCAAAGCCTTCTTCGAAATTGAAAGCTCTCTTCGGATGCAAAATACTTTTGTCCGATATTCGAATGAGATCCATGCGCGAAAAAAAAAATTACGAATAAAGGTAGACGAACATCCATTCGCGATATTTACGTATCTTTTTTTTTCTATTTGCAATTCTCGTTTCCTCTTCAATTTCGCTATCGTTGCGGTTTCCTATACATTTTATTTGGTTTAGACATTTAATATACAGTTCTCTGGTAAAAAGAAATGGTATTTTTCTGTCGTATTCACCAACCACGAATGTTTTTCGTTCCGTTCTCTGTTCGCGGTTCATCTTTTTTGTCATCTGTCGTGCTGCGGTATTCCTTTGTTATTTTTCAATACATTTTTTTTTCTTTTTATCTTATGTATTTTACTGAAATTTATTTGTGATCGCGAGTACCGGAAATGATTTTTAACTATATTTTTGCATTTTAAAGTAATGTGTTTTATTTTCAAGTCGTCATGATGTCGCTTCCAATATCAAGAATCGCGGCAGTGACTCGAGGCAAGTACGTTTATAGGCGAAAGCAGCCAACCTTTGTATTATCTGCAAACCATGTAATTTTAACAGATTTTGACCGGTTCGAAATTTTCAATAATTAATATTAAATTGACTGTAGGTTTGGGAAAAACTCTATAAAAACCTATAGTATTTTCAATTTTCAATTTGTTTTTTCTCTGAAGTTTTTGCTGTCCTGATGAATTTTTTAGCAAATTTTTCTCAACAATTGCGCAACCTGTAAATATGTACGTGTCTCGTTTTTTACAGTACGCGAGTACTATTTTTGGGACCTAATACAATAAATATCACAAATACCCGTAATATTAAATTTATGATAAACGAAATGAAGGAAATTTTTTGTTGAATGCTGAATTGAAAGAAAATTCAGCATTCGTTTTAAATCCTCTTTCAGAACTATGGAATATTTTTTTTGTATTCGTATCGTGAAAGGTGTCGTTCTATGCTTTTTTTTAGACAATTGGAGAGCTCGGAAGCGGGCGATATGATAATTCAAAAAAAGTTCCATATTCATCGACGTTGAATGAATATTCAAGAAAAATAACACGACGGATCTCTTATATATTCGGCAGCGGGTACTTTGTCGCCTCGAATGGAATCTTTTTCACCAAGACTCAGATTCACAAGCTAGAGGTTTGCTTTTCATTTGTAAAGAGAATAACAGTTAAGACGCTCGATGATCGAAGCGACAAGATGAAAATTTAATTATCGTACCTTCAAAGTCGACTTGATTGAAGAATAAAAGCGAGACGAGATATAGAGATTCGGCTAGTGTGCTTTTTCGAGTCTTTGTCTATATTTGGATGGGCTTAAGAATAAATTGAGAAGGAATCACTAACCTGAAAGATCGTGACTTTTTTCAGTACGGAGAGATTGACATGGAGTGCGAGCTCGGTTTTGAGCTTGTCGGGCAAAAGTCCAAGGGCGGTGTTGATATCACCGCCACCTTGGATTCTTCCTCTTGACCAGCTGTAGTCGTACCACCTCAGGACTCGCCTCTTCATACCACCTGATACCTTGTGATGCCTCATATAAGTTTTAGCTCCGTCGAGGAGTCTCTCGAATTCCAAACGATTGGCGTTTCTGTTGGTTATTACATTGCCAACCTGTCCGACTATCGTCGCAAATATGAAGACCCCGATGAGATAGCTCACTATCGTGAACACGTATCTGTGAAATTTCGATGGAAAAAAAGACAGAGAGGATCAGTCGTGATGGTTTCGTTGGCCGAGTATGGACGAGCGGCCCCGCCGGAGCCTTCCTCCTCTCACTTTAATTTCATGTCTTTTTTCTTTCACTTTAATATAATCATCAAAATTTTTTACTCAGCGCGACACATTTCTTCGCGAATTTCGCGTTCTCTTTATCTCGTTTTACGCACACTATTATTATTAATTTTTTTTTTTCACTTGCGTCATGTATCTCGTGTCAAGAATCTTTTGCAAATTTCATGCGAGTTCCTCGCCCGCGCCTCCAACCTTTTTGTAATCGCGTGCCCGTTTATTCAACAAATATTTATATATTTATCGTCCTGATGCCAATTTATATAAAAATCACTTATTTTACATAAAAAACATTATCATCGGTATTCATGGTTTTCTATATGGCCTGCCTTAAAAAAATGTGCAATTCGAGGCTAACAAAAGGTCATTAAAGTTGAGAGAACGTGTATTCCTGCGATGGCGAAGATATATCGGAATGATTG
The DNA here is from genome assembly GCA_030522545.1 of Cremastinae sp. A BG-2022a. NCBI lineage: Eukaryota > Metazoa > Arthropoda > Insecta > Hymenoptera > Ichneumonidae > Cremastinae sp. A BG-2022a. The sequence goes on from JAPYYW010000568.1 coordinate 36,299, forward strand.
CTCCGCAGGGCGAGGTTCACGAGAAGAGGCCGCGATCGATTGGGTCGAACAGGGCGGGGAGAGGACGCGAAATGAGAAGAAACCGAGAGTTTTTAGCGGAGCCAGGAATACGAAGTATGTGTATAATGTTGGAAATAGCGACGAGGGAGATTGAGAACGAGCGAGAAAAATAGAACAAAAGGAAAAGAGACGCGAGAGAAAGCGAATTTACGTAATAACGGGAAATGAAAGAGACATCGAGGATCGACGTGCTCGTTTCGAAATTCTCTTTTCTTGTACGGCCCACGTATACACACGTACGTTTCGCTTTAAAGTCCATGTACGCGTATTTATTCCCATAGGATATTTGTAGCCGACTCTCGGCGTTATACTCCCGCCGCCGTATATGATTATATTTCGCTGGACCCGAGGCACCCAGGAAAACTCGATTTGCACCCGTTCCATATGCCCATACACGTACGCGCGCGTGTACACAAGCGAAAATCGATCGTTACATCCACACCGGGCTCCACGTTACGGATGAGGGATTTCACGTCAGTCTATATACCAAAAGCGAGGGAATCCGCCTGAAAACTTGGCTCTCCCGCTCCTTCCCTCAAACTTTAGGATAGTCAACGCCGTATCTACTAACTCTCCAATTGTGCAACTTTATTTCTACTTTTACGAGAATAAATTGCAGATAAAAACTCGATAATTAAACAGGTTCTATGTCTCCGTAACTTTTCGCCAGCTCGTCTTCGTCTAAAGGCTATTATGTCATTAAGCGTCATTATTTCTAATGTATATAATCTCTTGAAAATTTTTATGGTGTCGCTCTTTGACATCGTATTAAAATATATGCGTCAAGTTTAGGGATGTATATCAAAAGTGTCAATTAAAAGAGAAATGTATTTTTTTGGAATCAAACTGATGGATTGGAAAAGTTGCGAATATCATTTAAGTAGGGTGGCTACCTTAATCCAAATCTGTAAAACTTGATGAAATTTCTCACCAAATTTCGAAAAATTCTATACTTTTCAAAATTTCCTATGTTTTCAAATACGAGAATAGTCGGTTTGGGTCGCACCATCATCCTCCTTAAGGATGAAACATTTCTGACAATTATTCACTTAATATTCCAAGTCAGTGACTCTTGAATATTTTCAATAATTAAAATGAATATAGGTGGAAAATTTAATTATTGATCACACTCTTCTTTGATTTCTAAACGTCAATTACTTTCTGAATTCCATTAAAGAAATATGTTGAGCACTCCGTCTTAAAATCTCGTGTTGAAATAATTGTTTATATGGATATTAAGTTATTGAAATGGTCGATTATCTATATACTAATTTTTTTTCTGACTATATACAGTTTCATTAACTCTACGACACATAATTTTTTAAAGATTTTCGTCTAGTAACAGATATGACAGCATGACTTTTTTAGGTATCATGATATTCATTGTGCACAGTTGCAACTTTTAATACGATGAGATTTAATAGAAGTTACAAGAAAATGCAATATTTTAAAGAATAAATATCTCAATGTCCAGACTATTAAAGTAATCTCAGTATGTGTAAAATTTTAGCGAAAAACGTTAGAAAATAATTTTCACGTGAGAAGAAGCGATCAAAGCTCTTCAATCAGTTTTCCAAATATAAATCAATTTTATTTGATACTTGTTCACATCTGTGTTATGACGATGATATGATGTGGTAAAATGTAATATAAATTTCACGAGTATAGCTCGAGAAGCCTCAGAGCCACCGCCCAAATTTCTCTTTCATCTTTCAGACCTTCTCACATGAAAGCATCATCTGCCCAAAATTATCGTAGAATAATTTTAAGTGACACGAGCTACTGAGTTTGCATTAAGGAAAGATACGAGAGGCTTTCATTAAGCTCTCGTACCGGAACTTGATAGTCCAGGGGGCGAGAAAGATTTTGTGTGGATTAATGAATTGGGTAGAGGACATTTACATTTTGTTAAGACGTCAGTATATAGAAAAAAGTCGTTAGGCGCTTTGCCAGAGGTCACGAACCATCGGCATAATCCTGGCAACAATTTTCTGACACTGGGAAGTACACTTCTGCATTTTTCCTTCAAAGAGCTACCAGCTTTTTACGTACTTGAATTTTACATAGTGTTTTTTCGTCGTCATAATTATGAAAAGAGAAATGCCTCGAAACGACAGGAAACGCGAGATAATGTTAAATAGTACTTTTAAATATCAAAAAGAGCTTAATGATAAGAATAAAATTATATTAAATATATTATTTTCATCGAATTCTTTTAATTGAATAAGATATCGTAATTGAATTTTGATTAAATAAAACGTAAAGAGGCTTTTGACGAATGGATTTCGTCCCTTGTTGAGAGTATTTTTCATTTTTCTGTCCCTCGTTCATTGGAAAAATTCTCACGGGAAATCTCGATTCTCGTATCATTTTTCATACCGAAAGCCGCGATAACTTTTTACGATGATGTGTAATTATTGCACATCTCTGAAGCGACGTGGATCCCGTTTCAGTTGCAAATGACCGAAAAAAGATATTAATGCGATGCAATTACCTGTGAATTTTCATTACGCTAGAAAGCTGTAAATAATTTTCATTCTTTTCTTTATTTAGATCTTTAGAAACGACGCGTGTGTGACCCCTCATTCGAACAATTACGACAAATAAGACACGAGGGTCTGGCGTAAACGAGTAATATGCATTTCTCCTGTAAGCCCCTGGGAGCAATTTTCTACTCCGAGGGCTGAATATATATCATTGCAACACGACAAACAAATAATTAATAATAGGCGAGGTATCGATGCATCATTTCTCGTTGTGAAATACATTTCGTAATTTTAAATATTGATATACTAGCTGTGTTGCTTTTAGGAAATGAACTCTAACGATACGATTAAATTTATCTCGAGGGAAAAGTTAATATAATAAAAAAGTAGTACGAGTCATGAAGTTTCGACGAGGCAGCGTACCGTTATCACCGCTTTTCCATATAGAATAAAAGAACCATCGTGCAGTCATATCTTATAGAACATTTCATCTCTCGATGAAGCTCCCTGGGAATGAAAGTCCCGAAGCTCCTTTGCAATATTTATTCTGATTAACGATGCGTCAGGAAGAAATTAACTAATGACGTAATTCGTCTTATCCCCCTCATCATCTCGTCTGAATGTTATTTTTATTACCCAACCAACTTGTATTATTTGATTAACTATATTTATGGTTAATCTGTGTAATGACATTAAATCTATAAATACTTATATAATTGCACGCATATAATTTTTTTGGCGTTACATAAAAAAAATTAGTAAACATTTTACGGTCGAATATTTGAGGGAATTTCATTTTTCGGAAGAAAAAAAAAAGCTTTTCGCCTACGTACATTGGAATAAGAAGACTGCGAAGCGTTTCAGGGAGAAAGCTCGTGATAAATCGTCCTCTATTCGGGGCTATAAAAGAGATTTTGTTCGCGGGGCGTTTTAAGGGAGTTGCGGGCTCGATGCCAAAAAATGTCGCGAATCGTGTCTTCGACACGGTTTAACGATTTTCTTTAAGCTTTTGTATCGGTACACGTCAATGCAGGATTTGCGAGGACGAGACCGCTCGCTCTTTTTCTTTTTTTTCTTGTCCCAAGTCACGCTCGATAACCGTTCGTCAAGACTTCGTATATATACTCGCATCGGGATAACGATAAGACATGGTAATACGCGCATTATATTCCGAGCACACCCCCCGCATGACGGTATCAAACGTCAGGCTCCGCCGTGCGACGATGTTTTTCGATTCTTCGCCCGTTCAGCAACCACTTTTTCTTTTTAGCCCAATATGTCGTATACCTAAATTTGTGTTATCGTCCACTGTATAATATTCTCTATTTTCCAATATTTTTGCAACGATTTCTCCAAGGTAATTCATTTTTATTTTTCCATATTTATGGCCCTGTCTCGACTTTCAGAGAATTCTGAGTATAATGGCTCGGTGAAAAATGTTTACTTTCATATTCGAATAGTTGAGAGTTAAGCTTCCCTTGGTACACGAGAATGTCAAAGTATATACCGTGTTACATCGAACTTTCGCCCATGCAGCTTTTCGGTGAAAGAGCCTTAAGTGTGAGCGAACTTGGTTGCTTATTAATTGAAGTTCGTAATTAGGCAACTCGAGTTACACAGTTTTGCGCGAGAGTGGCCGTTAGTTTGCGCTTCTGAAAAAAATATTCGACGAGACGCATCTTATGCAGCAAATTCAAAAATGGAATTATCTTTAACGTTTTATTTTCAATATCATACATAGAGTGTTTACCTTTTAGAATATAGTCGCAAAATTATTTTGGCTATAATTATATAGGAATGAAATAATCCGCCAGAATCCGAGAACTGTGTACAAAGATTTCGCTGCATGTTGCTGTGTGAAATGTTAAATTCTAGTTCATATTACCCAGCATATAAAGAGTAAACGCGATCTTTCTTCATTAGCATCTAAAAGGTATTATCAACATGCTCTTTATTGTACTTTCAGCAATCTTTACGGCTTTTGTGCGAGTTAAGAAAAAAGCCTCGTCCTACGAGCTTCCTCTTTTCAGCATCGCTTTTACTTCGTCAAGAGCACTATTGAATAAACTTCTTTAAATTCATATTTCGTAAATCCTGCAGTATATTTGCGTTCTTGATGAATTTTTTTTTCGGTTCTTTGATCAGTATTTATACATGGATAAATAAAAATAGATTCAAAGAGCGCGCCGTTCTGGAAAAGTGAGCAAACTGGCATACGTTATTTTAGTACAAGAGGAGCGTAGCGTGGAATAAATTAATTAGAGGATCCACCGGTAGTGTCAGCAGGGATTCCCGGCTTCGGATGTGTCGGTGTGCGAGCCGGAATGGCTTAATTACGATTTCTCCCGTGAGAGATCAGTCGAGAGACATGCGTGCGCGTGATCTCCCGCGTCCGTAGGGGTGATAATCTCCCCAGAATCTATATCGGCACGGGAATCAAATCGCTTTTCAAACTCACCGGGAGACTTAGTTCCTATATGCACACAACTCATACCAGTATTTTCTATTCTGCAAACTGCTTAAAATGCGATTACTATCGCAAAGCTACGGGCAAATCTATATCAATTTATTAAACTGGCTGCCTAATGAATATTATTGTCGTTAAAATGATCATTAATTTTTCAAAGCCGATTTCTGTACTCATTTTAACCTAGTTTTTTTATTTGTTATTAAGTTTATTTATAAAGTTTCATTGAATTGATTTTTTTTTCTTCATTATTGAAAAAAAGTAATTTCGAAAATAATTTTTTTTTTCAATAAATGATATTGAATAAAAAAACGTCTTCAAAGTACCTATATCGTTGTGCAAGTTACATGTAAAAAATTTTGCTCTCAAATTTATTAAGAAAAGTTGTTGATTAACGAGATCAATATATTGTACATTTAAGATAAAATTTTTCAAAATTTGTCGAGTAATTTTGCAAAATTTTCTTAATTAAACGATTTTTGATTTTTGCTATTGAACCGCCTTAACACGTGTTTAGATGGGGAAATCGATAATCTCAAATTTTAAATATCTCAGAAACTAAACGGTAGAATAACTCAACTCGTTATTCATTCGATTTGTTTTCATTTTCTACAAAACATGTAATTTTTTCAAATTTTTCTTAAATAAACTGTTGTTGCTATCGAACCAGCTTAAACAAAGATGAGGAACAAAGTCCTCGACCGAATGATCAAGAATGGAAGGTCTACATAGCGGAGATAAGCTGCGTGAGATTCGAGTGTGAGAATCGATATTTACAGAATTGCAAAGCGAAGGACGATTTTCCGGGAAAGGGAGTACCCTTACTGTTTTCCGTGTTGGTACCGGAAGAGGAAATCGTGGTTACGCGCACATCCGAGTTGCATCATTAAGGATTTAAACTCTTGCGTTTCGCTCGAGGTAATTGTCGCACGAAGAGATCTCGAAATTCACGGAAGAGGTTTAAACGAAATGGTAATTAAAATCAGTGTGTTACGTTCACGGATTTTCGCGCTTACCTGCAGGGGTTCGGAATCATTGGATGCGTCAAGCTCGAATTATTTGCAATTTAAATCGACGCTTGGTGCTCGAAGAAGTACTGAAGGGAAAAGCGATAGAGAAACAGTCTAGAGGGGAAGAATCGAGAGAGAGAGAGAGGAAAACGTCTGGATAGCTGATGTCACGTGCGAACTATCTCATGGGACATATTGCTTCGAGTAAGTACAAATGATCCTCAGACTTGAATGTTGAGGGTGAGAAAGGGAGAGAAAGAGAGAAAAGCAAGCGTGAGTGAACGAGCGAAATCTTAATGGGTCGAGAGAAAGCAAAGTTCACTTGTTTTTCGGGTCACGATGTCGGAAAGGTTCAGAAATTGGACGGAATAGAGGCAAATTACAGGGAAAGGAAAAGAGCACGCGGGTTTTCTTTGCCCTCCAAGGATATGCTCCGTGCGGAGTAAAAAAAACAAGTTAATTTGAACGAAATTCCCCACCTTAATAACCGCGATGACTTCACCGAATCGTGTTTATTTTTGTATCTACCTCTTATTTTTGTTTCCATCTATAGAAACATTATCGAGAAGGAAAATCAATCCAGATGAGTTTTCCGATAAATTTAGCTCATCTCACCCAGCTTTTGGCTCGAATAGTTGCAGTTGTCGAAAATAATAGCCAAAAAATATGATATAAACGTTACAAATTATTATTCCTCAGATTTCTATTTATATAAAAACTGTGAACAAAAATTAATGAATAATCTTAATATCGCATGCACCGATAATAACATTTTTTCTCTGAATTTACCTCTTGAATAAAAATCTAGATGCAAGACAATAAAAATATTATTCGAAATAGAGGAAAATGTGTATTTGTTTTTTTTTAGGTCTACGAAAATTGGCGTCGTTGGAAATTCAAGGCAGAAGTGAATAAGCTATCCCGAAGTGCTATTTTCAGTATAAACAAACGGGATCCGCAGTTGTCAAATCGCTCAGACAGCACACGTTGTGGATTTAAGCATGTTCAAGGATATACATCAGCTGCGATTCTGGGCTGTGTCGGAGCAGGAATATACGAATAATAATTTCAACGGGCATTATTGCACCGTGTTGTTGTCAAGTTACGAGCGACCTGGGTACATCCTCATTTTCATGCAGCGAGGGCGAAGCTGGCTGGATTCAAACCGTGCGCGCGTTCCGTTGGCGCTCCCCCTGTCCAAACGAGAAATTGCGGAGAGCGGATAAAAAGAGGAGACAGGCGAAAATATATAGACGAGAAGGATCGGAGACGACGCATCGTCGTTGCTTTTATGGAGATTAATAAAACGGCGAGAGTGTTAAATTCGCGTTGAGTGACCGCGAATGAAATGCCGTGACTGGGAGAGCACGGGGGCGAAATGAGAGAAAGGACAAAAGGGAGATACGAGACTTCGGGCTGCATTTTCGCTTCTACGCAGAAGAGATGTATGTATATTTAATACCCCACCGCACGTTGGAATTAGCGAGAGGAAAGAATAAAAGGTCCGAGAAGATGGGAAGAAGCGAGAAAATATGAGAGAAAGCTCCGCGGAGTGAGAAAAAAAAAGATTCTTCTGGCGCGTGTGTTATCGACCTCGTGCTGAAGGAATGCTGAAATTGCGAATTCCTTGGATGCTTCCAAAGTATATTTATGTACAGGCTGTCGCACAAGGGCCGTCCGAGCTTCCGAATCGCGAGAGACCTTGAAATTTCGGTCTAGCAAAGTTTATTTAATTTTTTTTTACTGCAAGTTTCTCGTTTTCCAAATACTTTTTCAACTTTGTTTTTATTATCGGAGGATTTCGAACTTCGAAGTTCGTGAAATTCGGGCCGGCAAATTTTATTTCATTTTTTTTTACCGCTAGTTTCTCTTTTTCTAAACACTTTTTAAACTTTTTGTTTTTATTATCGAGAATTTCGAACTGACGTTCGTGAAATTTCCAACTTTTGAATTTGCGAGCCTGAACGACCCCTCTGGGACGGCCTGAATTTTTTCACGAGTATCACGTGCAACACGAAAAGGTGGATTTCCCCTGCGATATCGAGTGAAAGTAACGAAAGCGCGTGGAACAAAAGTTCCAATGCTGCCCGGGGTAAAAAAAAACTGAAAAGTTGACGAAATGGGCTCCAGGTTTGCTCGATGAACGAGATGACGTGATCAGCTTTCTTAGACCCAGTAAAAAGGCGCTTTACGCTCCCGCCCTTTATGGTCTTCGGGGGTGTAGACAATCGTCATCCCGAGATATTCGTTCAGGAATTCTTTTTTATTTTTATTATAGCTGCTGTAAATGTATTTTTTACTCATTTGTCACGCAGTAAATACGTGACAAGAAATTTTAGTCACGTGTGCGAAAGCACAGACCACGTCATGTCTCTCGAGACTCTTCTTTTTGATTGATCCAACGACACGTTGGAAATAAAATGTAAGTAAAGATACAAAAAATTTCAAAAAAAAGGTTTAATTTTAGAAAAAATATTCAAACATTGGTTTAAGGTAGTTTTTATCTCAAATTTTAAGAAGTTCCACAACCCAGAAGTCAAGATATCAAGAGTTGAAGATCGCATAATATTTAACACGTGCTCTTATATGAAAGACTGCAGAAAATAGTGATCTTTGACAATAAATATCTCGAGTCCTACGTGGTGAAACCTCTTAAAATTTAATATACAATTTCACATTGTATCAAAAAGGGTTTCTGCAAATTTTGAACAAAATGTCCTAAGAAAATGATTTTTGATAAAACTACTTTAACATTATTATGTGAAAATTTTTCAAAATGTTCAAAACAATTCACAAACCTTTATACACAGAGAAAATATTTTATACGAACAATTATTAATATTTTTCTTACACTGTTAATAGTTTGGAAATTGTTAGAATTTTTTGTATAAATGACGTATAATTATATTTTAATCATAAAAATTATCAGATCAATCTTGAAAGTGAGCTTGATCGCTGTTTTATTTGAAAAATCTTTAGAATTTGACAATTTTACCATGTTGTACCAGTGTGTAAAAAAAATTTCTCATGATGAGTTCGTTGATATAGAAAAATGAAAAAATGAAAATGCCACGAGCATTTTTTAACATCACAACTAAATATTTGACAGTGAAGAGAATGATTTTTTGCTGTATATTATATACGTGATTGTCGAAATTTGCTATACTACTTTTTATTGTTTATTGTCATATATCTTTGTATAGTAAAAAGTAATATATTCAATATACTGTTGAACATAAAAGCAATGTTAAATCCTCTATCTTATGAATATTTATAGTGTACAGACACTCTGTAAACTTTTTACAAATAATGCCGGTATCTCACTATAGTGATATATAAGTTCATGAAAAAGTTCACATTTTTATAGAAAACGAGATAAACATTCAGGAATCATTTATGAATTTATCTGTATACTTTTTCACGAAACCACAATAAGCAGTAGTTTTCGTATAAAAAAATTTCTCCATATAAATTCGAAAAAGAAAATAATTCTTAAAGTTTTATGAAATTTAAACAATGTGTATATATTAATAACGATATACTCGAAATAAAATTGTTTTAATCTTTTTTTTACGAGAAACACGTAGTCGTTCGTATTCGACGATCCCAAATTAAGTAAAAACTTGGTCGGATTGTACACAGAAGAGTATTAATTAAAAATAAATAGAGTGGAAGAAGTTAATCTCGATTTTTTACCTATATAATTATATATTGAATTAGCGAAGGTTCGAAACGACTATTCGCCAGCACGTTCGAAAAAGGAAGCCGGCGGAGGAAGTTCGAAGTTGCCGGAGTATAAGATCTCGCGGGGTTAATCCTACGTGTTTCGAACATGAAGCTTCACGTGGGTCGCACGTGCTGGAAATTTCATTGAGCGACATGCCGGTTCTGCGAACGTGAACAAGTGTCGGAAGGATCGGGCATGGGCGTACGAGGGTTGCTACCCCGCGCAAGCTCTACGATTCATATGCATGACGCAACTCCCTTATATTCCCGCACATTCTGAGCTTACCGAGTTCTATCCACCCGCGCTCAATGAAACTTTCACTCACTCGTTCGTGAAATAAGGAAAAATAATGACCGACTGTCCCTCAGCGAGCTAGAAAAATTATTTCGCTACGATGAGGAACGTTTTTTCATTTTTCACAAACAAACGTGATGAATTTTTGAAAAAAATATTTAAATTCGGGTTACGAAATATATATGTTTATGCATAAAGAATTTTGATAAGAATTAATGGATTCTCGGCAAATGTTCCAAGGCACAGCGGGTTTACGGGCATACGCTTTGTGACTCAGACGATTCGACGTTTCACGGATTTGAGCTGCAGAAAAAAAAGGCAAGAGCCATTACTCGATGAATACGATGAATAGACGGAGACGCGAGGACAAATCCTTGAGGAATTTCACCACCGAGAACTTAGTCGTCGGTTTCCATTCTACTTTGTGCAGAATTGCTTCGTACGATCGCTTCGCGTATATCGGGGAAAAAGTGAAAGAGAGAGACGAGAGTCATTCTTACAATGGGAGATCACGTTTCGTCGACCATAAATACCGATTTCAGTCTGCGAATATCTTATCCCTCTTGCTACCCAGTTTCTTTTTCCCTTTATTCCCCTCACATTCCCATCCACTTCCACTATCTTTTTATTTCGTTCTCAGTTCTTGAAATCTCTTATGGACAAAATATTTACTAGTAAACTCAAAAGAAATTTACGAAAAAGCAAAAAAAAATACTGCTGCGTACTTTGGCCCTTTTTTATTGCTATTTTTATTTCGAAAAAGTTGAATTATTAAATATACGATAAGGACGTGCAGTAATTTTTTTGTTGATATTTTTTATTTGCCTGCAAATTATTCTGCTATTGTTGTTCATTATAGTTACTGTCATCGAGAGCTATATTATTTTATTTTATAATAATGTATTTTTCAAAAAGCCATGCTCATCTTTTTCAATTTCAAATTATAGATGTTTTTTTTTAAGCTATCATATATACCATAAAGATTTTCATAAAATGGAGAATTTATATTTTTTTTAAAGCGAGTTACCGTTTCAGATTTAAAATATTTAAAGGCAAATTTATAGTCACCCTAATATGTCAAAAATTAATTATATAAATTGTAACAAAACATACATTTTTTTTCAATTTATTTTTTTTTTCAATTGAATCTCGAATGAAATATTCAGGCGTTTTCTTTTCCCGTCACGTCTCGATACTATCGCTCTTTAAATCTATTTTTATTACTCGTTTTTTTTCAGAGTAAATTCGCCTTGTGTAACATCATCGTAAAAAGTAAAAGAGCCTACTACGATCTGGAAATATGTACTCTTTTGATTCCATGACACGTATTAAATTGCGTGTCTAAAAAGTAAACAGCCAAAGAAAAAAAGAAGTTCGAAAAGCTCCAAGCTCTCGAGCAACTTATTATTTTGAATTCTTTGCATATTTCGAGGGAGTGGCCTGAAGATTTCGAAAGGGTGCTCGAGAGTAGTGCTTTTTAAAAGAGGAGCCATGAAGAGATGCACTTTTGACTGGGGAGAATTGTGTATCTCGTGCGAGCTGGATGCGATTCAGCGGGTGAGCCGGATCGTACATAATCGACGATTACACCTCGACGAGCGCAAATAGGCACATGCGAGCGACACAATTGGCGAATGTGTTTCAGCGTGAACGAAAATTCAACCCGAAAGGAAGGAAAAAAGTAAGCGAGAGAGCAGAGAAAGGTTATCGTATCTTAACACGCGTGAGCATTCTGGTCCTACACACTCGACCTACTTTTCTGGATTATACGTAAGCTTATACAGCGACGTCCAATTGAAGCGTTACACTTGAATTTTTCAACATTTCAGCCAGAAAAATTGATATTTCGATTCGGTTTTCACATATGTTGTAG